>JAMKQA010000489.1:0-28098 GCA_024699735.1 Posidonia australis
CAATCATGAACTTGAGGCAGTAGTAGCACCCTGCAACTAGTGGACTTATTACATGTGGGCTTATTGCATATAATACAGTTCAAAGGCAGCTCCAATTCAAGTTTGGATTAAAATTGTAGCTAGAGATAATCCAGCTATTTTTTCCTTCATAATTTAGAGTGTTCACAGTCTCGCTGGCCTAGGTGGTTTATTACTGCTGACTCTAATTTATTGGAGATATATAAATTCTAACCAAGAACACAAATAATAGAGATTACCAAAATGTGTTTTTTCCTCATCTTTTAATAGAAGAGAATCTTCAGGTAATGTTGCAAGGTTCTAAACCTATTGATAAAATGAGAGACTCGCATTGTGGATCCTTCGGGAAGAAGGTGTTGTAGTATATTTGTAATATAACATGAAGTTCCAACCAGGGATATTACTAACATGACAAAAGTAAAAAGTTAAATGCAACTTCATTAAATCAGTGGAAGATTAGCAATTTTTGTAAAAATCCTTCAGAGACCGAAGATCTTATAGACCATACATGCTATGCATCATTATCAATGTCATCATCATCATCATGTCATGTGAGACTATTTTCAGAACATTTGTTTACTCTTTTGAGCATACACATGGTTTTTTTGGAGAAAGTCTGGAATGTCACATTGGTCCTCTTTCAGTCTTTTTAACTCTATTAAGTAAAATCATATTAAAGTTAGAGCATCTAACTTAAGTTCAATCGACCATGAGTGTGCGATCGTATTTTATAAACAGTATGTGTATCTCCCACCTACCATGTGAGTATGTGTGAAGATAGATAACTTCCAAAATAATGTCAGAATCATCACATACCCAGCCTTTATAAGGTTTTGCGCCATTGGAGAACCCATAATTCCAAGACCCAGAAATCCAACACTGCCTGAAAATCCATCTCCTACATTTCATAACAGAAAAAAAAAACACATTTAAAAAGATAACAGTAGTATTATTTTTTTTTTTGAGAATATTTCAGAATTAGATTGATAGAAAAATGTCTTCTCCACCAAGAGCTGGCGGAGTTACAAACCTAGAACAAAACAGAGGGAGCACAGCTACCATCTCAGACACAATTCAACATTACAATAAGCCAAAGGCACAACATGGGCAGCACAACAGTACCAAAAGTTGTAATCCCTCATGAATGAACATTTAATCAAATCCAGAAGAAACACCATTTTTTTTTTAAAAGACACGCAGCACATACATTACCTATCTGGGAATTCTTCTTAAAAATCTGAGAAAAAGACGATATAACATAAAATTCAGCTAGTTTTAATCACAAACAGCAACTCAAAGAAGACATGCCCATTTGAACCCAACATGGCACCAAACCAAAAAACGCTGTAGGAGAAAGAGAGAAGTTGAGTTGATTAGAAAATGGTAGAAAGGGAAATGGGTCCAGTGCAGAACCGCTGGCAGCTCCACTTGTGCTTTGCGAAGAGGCAGCAGTGGCCATGGAGCGAGAGTGCGACGACGAATGGAAGTGGAGCAGAGTGGAGGAGCGTGAGAGGGAGATGGATGTGGGAGGACAGAAGGTGGAGAAGACCGCCACTGGAAGGCGTCGGTGTGTGGTTCGGAGTAAGGGAAGTCCAGAGGAGGAGGAGAGACTGGTGGCTCTTGTGGCCAATCCCGATTGCGAGAGCATCATCCGTGCTGCAGGCGTTCGAAGACCAAGCTTTGCCGTTATCATGGATAGATAACATTTCTATGGTCTACATATCTCCTTTTTTTAAAATGCTTCTATATCTCGTAACCTCCCAGTTGGAAAAGTAGCAAAAGCTTCTTCTATAAAGGAGGAGGAGGATGGCGATGTTGGTCCAGAAGACTAATTGCAAAAGTAGCAGTTGCTGTGAGAGGGGAGTTGCCTAAGGCCGATGAACGTTGGCGTCGGCAATGACAGGTGGGGGGAATTAAGGGACTTGTAGGTGGGGTGGGGCACCGACGTGGCGGATTTTTCTTCACTTTTTTGTTTATGAAGGGGAGTTTTTATATATATATTTTTTTTAAAAAGTGAAACATTCCAAAGAATTATTGATATTTTTCTGCGTAAGTTGAAGACTTTTACATTCATCGATCCACTCTCTCGGATGTTCTTCGATGATTCTTTTTTGTTCTACTCTCTCAGTAGGGCATTAGTCTTAATTCTTATGTTGCTACTCTCCATCCTAGATTTTCTGTTATCCGATTCAGAGAGTTCGCGATCTCTGTAGGTGAAGTTTAAGATATGTAAGTTTCCTACCTTCGAGATGAAAAAATGAATCCTTTTTTGACTTCAATGCCTTCATAATCGGTAGAAGAAGAGGGAACCAATGGAACTTATATCGATGTCTCAAAGGAAGGTTGATCCTTCATTCCTCATTTTCTCTCCTATATCTTTCCATATGGGAAGTTCATCTTCCTCTTCCCCCACATCTTCTCTAGGGAATAAAACTCAAATCACCTGGGACTCTATTAAGGTAAAATCCATCAATAACCTGGATTTTAGTAACATCCCAAAGCGCAATGTTAGTCATATTACTAACAATTCTTCCCTAACCCTTTGCTCCTCTCCCTTGTGCTCATATTCTAGCAAGGGTTCTCTTACGGTAACATTTCATCTACTTGTTCGACAATTTTATCTACCAAGCTTTATTGATGAAATAGATTGCGATGGTCAATCCTTATTTTCTTATTTTGATTTAGTTGAATTTGAAATATCTAAAGTAGAAGTATATGATCTCCTGGGAGGAGACTTCATAGACTCTCTTATTTGACCTCGTCTTAGAGTGATTGTGTCAGTACTTCTCTTGTGACTATGATTAGAGACACTAGTTTAGAACTCGTTGAGAAAAATAAAGTAACTTCAGTGAATAATGTTGTTAGGTCCTATGATCGACCTTACACACTACTTGAATCCCTGTACTTTTTTGACGATCTTGGGTCCAATGACCTTGGGTCGGACAAGCTCATTGCTTCAACATTGGTCGTCGGTCATCTATCGTTGTAACTTTTGGGAGACGAAGAGCCACGAACCATCATTACAATGTGGTTCCTAAGGCTAGGACCGTCAAGATGACTGCCTAGGTATGTGCGACAGCTCGAATTCCAATACTTCTTTTATGTATAATGTTTTTAATTATTCGAGGTTTAATGTTTCCATTAATTATAATAGATATGGTGATCTTTGTTCCTGTTAGGATAATCCTTTCTGTAATAATCCTCGAGTCAACATGAAAGGCATTGATTCGGAGATCAATTCGGAGGTTAACGTTGGGAATATCAATATGTTGGACGACGCAAAATTTATGTCGGATCTTCGAGCATTTAATGCCTCGATTACACCCCTTTCGCTTGGAACTTCCCCTTACTTCCATGAACATATATTGAACGACGCATGACATAATGCATTTAATGTATCGATTCGTCTACGATTTACTTTAGCTCTTCAACCTTACCTTTCCTTGAATTCTATTCCTCCTCCTTTTAAAAACTTATCTCCAAACATTCATACCAAAAGGAAATCTGGTTCTCGTTTGTCACTCTGGCCTCTCTTGTTTCTAATACTTTGGTTCGCTCTGAGGGTGTGGAGAATTTGCTCTGGATGACTGTCCTAGCAGATACTTCTTCCGTGGAGGCCATTCTCTCCACACTAGGTATTGGGTGAAACCAAGTATTCAGAAGGAAAGTTCGGTCTCCATTTGTAACACCCCACATTTTCCACAATAATTTAAAACAAATTAAATTACGGGAAAATTAAAGCTAAACAGTAAATATCTAACTACCAGGAACTTGTGTGTGCGGCTAGAGGACTCTAGACTATATGCACTACGCTACATGTCTACATGCCTGCACCTGCAAACCAAAACACGAGGAAAAACGTATGAGTGACAAAAGTCACCCAATACGCACCCCACGAAAACCGCGGAAAACAAAACTATAATCAATTTTCCTTTTTAAATTCATTTCGCAAACCATTTCTCAAAACATCGTAAACCAGGCCCACACTGGCCAAAACCACAAACCAGGGCTCTACTAGCCCAAAGCCACAAGCAATGGCCCTCAATGGCCAAAACCACACACAGTGAGTCGGGAAGCCCGGCGTCTGGCAACCTAACTCTGGCCACATGTAGTCCGTTGAGGAGCGACCACATCGTTCTGCACTGCCACGATGACGGCCACCCTGTGTAAGAGCATTCACCGTCCTGCGATTCCCTTCTCTCAAGAGAACCCTCAAAAGCCAACCCCTCCCTAGGAAGGCTGTCCTGTCTCTCAGGACGCTACCAGCTACGGGGCACGTATCCCTCCCGCACTGGCCACCACAGGGTACGCCTCCTCACAGCGTCTTCCACACACAGTGCTTCGGAGGGAGTATCATACCTCCACACCCGACAACACCCGAGCCTCAGTGCTCACAACGATTGCAGGAGTATCATACCTCCCCGTCATGCCATAAGACACCTCAACCCGTGGACCACAACCCTAGCCTCGAGACAACAGTCAAGGAGTGTCATACCTCTAGGACCCAACGCTCCTCAGCCTCAGGTATCTCGACCCCCGACCTCAATCAGGGAGTCGTGCCCGACCACCCGAGAATGTCGTCACATTCCCTGGTCCCGACGACACGGTCCCACACTGTCTCGGTCCACACACAGAAAATCAGGAAAACATTTTCCAAAATAGGCCAACCATTTCCTTGAAATCCATTTTCCAAACAATTTTCATATCTCTTGAAAATTCTTCCAAAACCTCGGCAAAGCGACGTGTCAGGTGTCCCAAGAGACCACCGCTGACGGCCCACAATCCCATCTTACAGGGACAAAACACGGCAATCCAGAAAGCCCTCGGAAAATACATTTTTATAAACTCATTTGGGCCCAGAATCGGCATGCCGAAAATAGGTTCGGTATGCCGAAAATCCCTGGTTTGGTAGACCGGTCTAAATCAGTTGACCGAATCTGGTCAACGGTCAACACTCAGGCCAAATTCGGTATACCAAAATTGGTTCGGTCAACTAAAATCTCCTGATTCGGGCGACTGTCCAAAATCGGACGATCGAATTTCGACCAGAGGACCTAAACTGACAGAAAAATGGTATGTCGAAAAGAATCAGTATACCGAAATCCACTGAATCGGTATGCTGAATTCTGCGAAACCAGAAAATGACCTAAACCCTACCGTTCGAAATCACCTCAACTGGGACCTCTGATTGGACCTCCTAAACAAACACCAAAAATCTTGCATAAAACATATGGTGTAGACGCTCGAGTCTACTCGAAAACCCAACAAACAAAACCAAAATCTATTCACAATGCATCGAGATATAAAATCACAAAGGCAGAAGGGTCAAAAGGACCCAAAACACACCAACCATCATAAATGCCAATAAAATTGCCATAAATACACAATAAATCCCAATAAATTCTAGGAAAGTAAATTTACCTATATTCCATGCAATCCTTGCATTTTCTACCATTTTCGTGCTCTCTATTACATGATGTGGAGATACGTATCTCGAGACGAGCTCTAGCGATCTCCGATCGACCCCCGGCGAACTCCGACGCAACCACAACCCCGGAAGCACTCCACAGCCTCAAGGACGCACCACCCAAGCTCCACGCACCGCCATGAGCCCTCTGCTTTGCTCCCTCAATCTCTTCCTTTCTCAGCGAGGGATGCAGGGAAAACAGAGGAAGTCTGGTGGAAGGAGAAAGGGAAAAGGAGAAGGAGGTGGAGAAGGAAGAGTGGGGGAAAGGGAAAGGAGAGTGGGGAAGAGGAGAGACGCGCCGTCGAGGAGGAGGGGAAAGAAAGAAGAAGGATGGAGAAGATGGTGATGAGCGGCGAGGAGTGCGGTGCGGCTTATAAAGCCTACGCCCGTGGTAGTTGGGAACGTGCCCACCTACGCATCTCAGCCACCGACACACCGCACGAGCAACCAACCACACCGCCCAACCACCAACCACAACCAACAGCCCACAAATGCGGGCCCTATGGGGACTCCACACCTGGGCCCCACATGCATAGTGCCAAACCACGCACAGAGACACGCAAGCAGAAGCCCGCCCACGAGGCCCAAGCCCAAACACAAGAACTGCACAACAGGCTTCAGAATAGTAACAACTGTATAGGAATAAAATTCATAAAATGTAAATAATTACAAAAATAAATTTTACGAGTGTTACATCCTAACCCCTTTAAAAGAAGATTTCGCCCTTAAAATCACTAGGCGAAAAGATACGGGTATTGGGCTAGGATGGCTTCCTCATGTTCCCACGTGGCCTCCTCGGCTCCATGATGCCGCCACCGCACCTAGTAGTTGGGAACGTGCCCACCTACGCGTCTCAGCCACCGACACACCGCACGAGCAACCAACCACACCGCCCAATCACCAACCACAACCAACAGCCCACAAATGCGGGCCCTATGGGGACCCCACACCTGGGCCCCACATGCATAGTGCCAAACCACGCACAGGGACACGCAAGCAGAAGCCCGCCCACGAGGCCCAAGCCCAAACGCATAGAACTGCACAACAGGCTTCAGAATAGTAACAACTGTTTAGGAATAAAATTCATAAAATGTAAATAATTACAAAAATGAATTTTACGAGTGTTACATCCTAACCCCTTTAAAAGAAGATTTCGCCCTTAAAATCACTAGGCGAAAAGATACGGGTACTGGGCTAGGATGGCTTCCTCACGTTCCCACATGGCCTCCTCGGCTCCATGATGCCGCCACCGCACTAAAACTAGCAGAATCACCTTATTCTGCAGCACCTGCTCCTTACGGTCAACAATCTTGATGACATCCTCCACAAAGGACATATCTTCCTGGAGTCCTTCCGGTTGAACTGGAATCATGTGAGAAACGTCAGCCAGGCACTTCCTCAGCGTGGAGACATGGAACACGTCGTGCACGAACGACATCTCTAGTGGTAGATCCAACCGATAAGTAACTTCACCAATCCTCTGGGTGATCTGGTACAGACCAATATAGCGAGGACTCAGCTTGCCACGCTTCCCGAACCGCATGACACCCTTGGTCGGTGATACCTTTAGAAGCACATAGTCTCCCAAAAACATGCAAAGGGTGCATCCTCAGGATGCCCATGTGTGCCCGGACACCTTGGGACTCAAAACCCAAGGCCCAACCAGCATTGGGGAAAGAGGGTGGACCAGTCTCTTTCACCTAGACCCTATAGTACCTTAAAGAGTCACGGTCTTTTTCACCCGTGTCTACGTAGGGAACATACCGATTTCACAGAGGTCTTATACCCCTATCGGCTATGCCCCCAATGCCACGCGGATCCGACCCAAAATCACAGAAAATTTTTGAAAACATGCATTTCCTTTTTAAAACATCTCTTGAAAACCTTTTCATTACAGAAATCATTTCCACGAGTTAAAACTCACCAACTATACAAACTTCCAAAACTGACTACACCTAGATGAGCCACCCAGGTGCGCCACCATGGTGGGCCACAGCCACCATGGTGGGCCACAATGGTGAGTCACCCTGGTGCGCCACTTGGCTGTGCCATCATGGTGCACCTCAAGTATAAAATTTAGCGTAGTAGCTCAGTAAGCTAGCGTTCGAATTCACTGAAAGTGGGAGCCTTAGGCGGGCCCCCTTCCAACCTCTGAAAAACTCCAAAAAATACATGGAAACAATGAGCCCTAAATATTCTACCATTTGGGACAAATTTCATAAAGATTTGATTTGTAAATCTCAAGATAGAAAATTGCGAAGCCGAAAGGTCGTTAAAAAGGCATTATAGCAACACGTACTGAAACTCACAAAAAATCCTTGATAAATTCTAATAAAATCACAGGGAAATTACTATCCACTAATTACATGCTAATCTACCATTTTATCATGATTTAAGCTGAATTTTTGAAAGAAAAAGGGAGGAGGACGCATACTCAGTTGTTGACCGGAAATCTCCTTCTTCTCCGACAACGATTCACTCCTCCAGCACTTTCTTCCTCTCCTCTCCTCAAGTTCACACACCCTCTCTCACTGGCCTCGTTGCTCGATGCCTCCCCCTCACCTCACCTTCTCTATTTATAGGCCTCTGGTCATCGTCGTCTTCGCTGGTGACATCGTCGATCGTCGTTTGAGCGGGGCATGGCTTGATGTAGCTGGAAGATTCGGTCGGCACCAGGGCATGGTGGGGGATCAAAGGGTGCATCGTATGGAGGTGTAGCACCGCTGCCAGGGAGAAGAAACACAGGGTATGGCTGGCATGGGCTTTAGTGGTGTTCACTGTGGGTACTGTTACGTCGTACTGTGCCACCAACATATGTCAGTTTGGTGCACCACAATGGTGCGCCAGGATCGTGCACCAATCATGTGCGGCTAAGAAATGCGCTGGACTATCCTTGACTGAATTAACAAAACCACCAGCCAACACCCGAGGACAAACACACCACTAACACAAGATTGCCACACCCAACATAATCATCCATTAATAATAAATCCCATAATTACATGGTACCTCATAATTACATCTTTTTCTGATTTCTAGGATGTTACATCCTACCCCCTTACAAGAATTTCGTTCCTGAAATTCACTCCTAACAAAACAAATTGGGGTAATGCATCCATACATCCTTTTCACGCTCCCAAGTAGCATCTTTGGTATCATGGTATTGCCACTGCACCAATACCAGGGTAATAACCTTGTTCTTGAGAACCTATTCTTTCTTATCCAGTATCTGAACAACATCCTTAACTAGTGACAAGTCTCCTTGTAGCTCCTCTGGTTGTAGAGGTATGATCTAGGACACATCTTCCATACCTTTCCTCAGCATCGATACGTGGAAGACACTATGGACGTCAGAAAATTCTGAAGGCAAGTCCAACTTGTATGCCACCTCACCAATCCTCCTGGAGACCTGGTAAGGTCTGATGTAGCATGGACTCAGTTTGCCTTGACGTCCAAATCTTGCCACTCCTTTGGTCGATGATACCTTTACAGAGATGAAGTCTCCTACTTCGAATTCCAAAGGTCCGCGCCTTCTGTCTACATAGCTCTTTCCGACGCCTCTGTGCTATTGCTAGTCTCTTCCTGATGAGGTCCACCCTTTCTATGTATTACAGCACGATCTCTAGCCCCACAAGTTGACGTTCGCCTACCTTGCTCCAACAGGTGGGAGTCCTACACGGTCTTTTGTATAATGCCTCATAGGGAGCCATACATTTGTTGGAATGATAGTTGTTATTGTAGGCGAACTCAATTAATAGAAGATGATCTTCCCAGCTTCCTCCAAAGTCCATGACACAGGCCCTCAGCATGTCTTCTAGCGTCTAAATTGTCCTCTCGGTTTGACCATTAGTCTGCGGGTGAAAGGCGGTGCTAAAGTTTAACACTGTGCCAAACGCTTCTTGCAGTGCCCCTTAGAATCTTGAAGTGAACTGGGTGTCTCTGTTAGATACAATCGAGACTCGGACTCCGTGCAACCACACTATCTCAGTTATATGTAGTTCTGTTAGCTATGCCAATGGAAGATTTACTCTCATGGGTAGGAAGTGTGCCGATTTGGTGAGTCGGTCGACGATTATCCATATTGTATCATTCTTTCTCCTGGTTCTGGATAATCTTGTCACGAAATCCATTGATACCTGCTCCCACTTCCAGACTAGAATGTCCAGAGGTTGTAGAGTTCCTCTAGTCTTTTGGTGTTCGATTTTCACCATCTAGCAAGTCGCACACTTCGCCATGTGCTCAGCAATTTCTCTTTTCATCCCAAGCCACCAGGAATTTCTTTTTAAGTCCTTGTACATTTTGATGCTCCCTAAATGAATGGTATATCTAGATCGGTGGGCCTCATCCAGTAGTCTCAATTTCACTTTCTTCACCTGAGGAATGTACAGTAGTCAGTCGTATTTCAGTCCACCGTCTACACCGATTGAGAAATGAGGTGCCTCGCTTGCCTCTAATTTCTGCCAGATATCCCGCACAAATGGGTCCAATTGTTGAGCTGTCACAACTACCTCCAATAGCCTCGAGCGATCAGATAGATTAACCATCAAGGTTCTAACAGGTCCCTGAGACTGTCTTCATGGTCTGCACTCAACCAGTCCTTCCAGCAGATGCCATTCCTTAATCATTAAGTTGGCCATGACATGAGTGCGCCTGCTCAAAGCATCAGCGACCACATTCGCCTTTCCTAGGTGATATGACAGGCTGAAGTCATAATCTTTGAGATATTCCACCCATCTCCTTTGCCTCAGATTCAGGTCTTTCTACGTGAAAATGTACTTCAGACTGTAGTGATCTATAATTATCTCAAACTATTTGCCATATAGGTAGTGCCTCCAGATCTTCAAGGCAAAAACTACCGCAGTCATTTCTAAGTCATGGATGGGATAATTCTTCTCATGGTCTTTTAGTTGACGTGAGACATACGTCACTACCCTCCCATGCTGCATCAAGTCACACTGTAAACCAATCCCACAGGCATCACTATAGACTGTAAAACCACTACTCCTAAAAGGTAAGATCAATACTGGAGAGGTGACCAGTTGGGCCTTCAACTTGAGGAAACTCTCCTCACACTGCCAATCCCACACAAAGGGAACTTCCTTCCGAGTCAATCTAGTCAGGGGTGCAGCTATCTTGGAGAAATCCTAAATGAATCTCCGATAATACCTAGCCAAACCCAAGAAACTTTTGACCTCAGTGACGTTCTTAGGTCTGGCCCAACTTTTAACAGCTTCCACCTTGGTTGGATCCATTTTAATGTTTGCTCTAGAGATGATGTGACCAAGAAAGGCCACTTCTTCCAATCAGAACTCACACTTGGAGAATTTGACGTAGAGCTAGTGTTGCCTCAATGTTTCCAACACCGTCTTGAAGTGCATCTGGTGGGTCTGTACATCAGGAGAGTATACCAGCACATCATCCACGACACCACCATGAACTAGTCTAGGTAGGGCCTGAATACTCTATTCATTAGGTCCATGAAAGCAGCCGGTGCATTCGTCAACCCGAATGACATGACTAGGAATTCATAATGGCCATACCAGGTCCGAAAGGCTGTCTTCTACACATCAGATTCCCGGATCCGAAGCTGGTGATATCCTAATCTCAAGTCTATCTTTGAGAATACAGAGGCCCCTTGTAGCTTGTCAAATAGATCATCAATTCTGAGAAGTGGATACTTATTTTTCATGGTGATCTGATTCAGCATCCGATAATCATTGCATAATCGGAGTGAACCATCATTCTTCTTGACAAATTGCACTGGTGCTCCCCAGGGAAATACACTTGGATGGATGAATCCCTTATCTAGCAATTCTTGCAACTGATTCCGGAGCTCTCTCAACTCAGTACTCAGTAGGTGCCATTCGATATAGGGTCTTTGAGATAGAACCTGACCCCAACATGAGATCAATTAAGAACTCCACTTCCCGTTATGGCGACATTCCAGGTAACTCCTCGGGAAAGACGTCGGGGTACTCTGGCACGATCGGTATATCCTGTACCCCTAACATCGGTGACGAGGAGACCGTTACATAGGCAAGGTAGCCTACATTGCCCTTTGCTAGCTGGCGATAGGCCTTGACTGTCGATATCACTTTTCTTGGCTAGCTTAGCCTCGTTCCTTGCACCATACACCATCCTTGACTCGGGCATTCCACCAAAACTCACTTTTTTGCACAGTCTATCACTGCTAAGTGTTGTGCCAGTCAGTCCATTCCTAATATGACATCATATTCCTACATCTCCATCAGAATCAGACTGGCCATGAAGTCTTAATCCCCTAACTTGACATCCACTGATCGCAAGTACCTCCATGCTAAGTTGTGCTCTCCCAAAGGGGTTAATACATCAAGCTGGAAAGCCAACTTAGCTAACATTTCTCCAATCTTGGCCGTAAAAGACTTAGAGATGAAGGAGAATGAGCTCTTTGAGTCAAATAAAACTTGAGCCATACGGTCAGTTACAAAGAAAGAACCTAACAACATACATCATAACCATAGTCATTACTACTGAAATAGTTCTCATTACAATATTATATTAAAGGTTCTTATTACAATAGCATTTCTACTCTTTACCCTCTACATCATCTCCTGAGGAACCAGCATCTTGAGCAGAGAAGGCAAACACTCTCCCCTTAGTCGGCTAGCGAGGTGCATCTCCAACTGCCTTTGGGGGATCAGGGTAGTACTTCTGGAAGTGCCTGGTCTTCCCGTAGTTGTAACACTTTATGTTGTCCATATTCCGCTCCGGGCGTGTACACTACGCTGCCATGTGTCCTGATCGACCACAACTATAGCAAGTCCTCTTATCCAAGCCACTATTTGATCCCACCTGACTGTACCCAGCACCACCAGTAATGTTGCGCCCCTTGGAGTTGGAGCGTTCCTTCTTTTTCTTTCTGGAGCTCCCAAATCTTCCAGCACTCATTGCCTTAGAACCTAAGGGTCGAGAAATAGATATTTTCCCTTTGCCCTTGGGGTATTCTTCTAAGAATAGTTGACGCTCATCCTCGTATCGGGCCACTAGCTCGATTACGTCTGTTAGGGTCTGGCACCAGTGTAACCATGCTGGCGACAACCTCGAGCATGGCACGAAAGGCCAAATGCACGAGGTCCAGCGAAGTCACGACAAAAGCGATAAAACAATGATAAAAATACCAGAGTCGCCACCTAGTCTATTTAAAAACAAGAGACGAGGAAAACCGTTTCAAAATAATAAAATTATGCAACAAGTCAATAGAAAAAGGTCAACATAAACCAGAAAATTAGGCAAGGATCCCTGTTACGCACGGAGAAGGTATTAGGCACCCCTGTGCGCCCGAGAAATCGGTCTTTCATGGGTATCTCGTTTACTTATATGGAAATGTTAACTTTTCAACCTGTTTCCGTACGCCTGTAGGCGATATGCAATGCAATGCGATGCTACATGCTAGTTGTGCCTTATGCTAGACATGGGTAGAGGACTGTGGGGTGTGTCCTAATGCTCTGAAAGATCACTCAAATCATGGATTGAATATCAGTGCAAAGATATTGCATGGATATTACCATAGATCCAGTAATATCGGGTGGCTATTATCCTCGCTTTGCTACATGCAAAACCTAAGTTATCATGCACAAATGAGTATGAAATCAGACTGGAGTCACCCTGATATGTCCAGGAGAACACCCAAAGAAAACCAGATGCAAAGCAAGTCAGGAACCATACTAAATATCATGCAAAAAACCACTGTTGGTGCACTGAAACAGGCAAGTGCGCCTGTTTAGTGCGCTAGAATTGTGCTCCTATTTGGTGTGCCACTTTAGTGCTCCACTAAAGTGTGCTAACAATGTGTGCCAATAAAGTGAGACCTAGAAATTGCAGAACAAACAGTGAACTAGATTGATATGCTATGCGATATAAAACATTGCAAATATGTTTAAGACCATCTAAAGATGCACCCTAGACCTGTAGAAAACCTGATCACATATGGATTCATCTCTTTTCCATAAAGCCATAAAAGAAAGAGTGAAACCAAGACACCATGACATGGGTCTTGTGCTCAAGGGCAATAAGCCTCACATAAGACTAAAAACCTCTTATTCTAATAAAGGCCAATGAGCCCGAGCTATGCTACTTGGGTTTGGATCATGGACTGGTGCAAAAGAACTCTACACAAGAGTCCAGGAAAGCAACCAGTTCACCAGACTCTAGTGGCAAGCCAACTTCACTAGATGCAAAACTAATGCAAACAAAGTTATTACATGATGAAATTGTGCAAGAATGAACATGGTATGTCAGAGATCAAACACCAGAAAGATCAGAGTCCATAACCAATAGGAAAGCATGCAAACCATGATGCAAATCTACTATTTGCATCTTGTGACTAGACTGGTGTGCCAACCTGGTGCACCAGGATGGTGCTCCAATTATGTGATCCAGCCTGGTGCGCCAAGTTGGCGTACTCCAGATACTCTGTTTCAGATTGCAATCGGATTTCAGAGCCTAGGCTAAATGTATGCAACTAATTATATTAATGACTATTCAGATCAGTAACCTAGATGCCAGGGAATTTAATCATGCTAAACAACCAAGCCAAAAACATTCATATCATTCTCTCCTTATTCATGCATATTCATGGGTTCCTTAAGACTGCAGCTACTTATGGAGGTTTTTACGATTCATGCAACTACTCGGTTGATTTAGGGAGCGTTGGGACATGATACAGCATGCAAAGGGCTGCATCACAGCCCGTAGTCCATGGCCAGTAGCCTCATAGGACTATGATACATTGCCCAAAAAGACCACACAGCGCAAGAAATCATATGATAAACAAACAGTGAATATATGAAAGAGCATCATGAACACCCAATTAAACAAAAAAGGTGCAAAGAAACATCAACATACAAACAATATATCAGCCTAGTTGCAGTGTAGGTTTTATTCAGAATATCATGCAAAGCCTATGTGAAGGTGAGTAAGGGAACTTACCTATGGTGTCTCTTCCTTGGGTGGCTTAAGGGGTCTCCTCCTTGCAGCTTTGGACACGACTGAGAGTGCTCAGGGATGCAAATGGGTGCTATGAAAGTAGAGGTGCTGGTTGCTAAGAGATGAGGAATTGCCAACAGAACCTCAAGTGTGATTCATGGGTGACTTTTAAAGTAGATGAAGTTGTAAAAACTTGGGATGCCAAAAGCCCTGGAAACCAATAGGCTTACGTAGGTTCATAGAAGAATATTTGCAGGTAGAGGTTACAAGCATAGAAGATGGACAGCCAACAGCCAGCACTCTGAAAAGTGGCTATATGCCAGCTTGGTGCGCCAGCATGGTGCGCCAAGATGGTGCTCCACATATTGGTGCTCCATTATGGTGCTCCAGAATAGTGCTCTCCACTTGGCAACTTGGATCATTAATTGGACCATGGGCTTGTGGTCGTAATTTGTGCGATGATCATGGGCTAATCAAAATGTCAAATAGGATTCGAAAGTGGTTAAGCTTGCCGTGTCCAAAGCAACATTCTTCTAAAGAGTTTACCTACGAGCCGCCTCAAAATCGGGGTGTCTACAGATGCCCCTCCCTGAGCGAGGTTGAGGGACGAAGGGAACCGAGACCGATGCTCAGGATTGACAAAATACCCCTGTTTTTAGGTTGCGGGAGATAATGTTTGCTATATGCATTAGGTTACTTATCCGGTGGATGCACATAAGTCATGACTTGTTGCCAAATGCGAAATGCAAATGCAAAGTGCAGCTAATATGCATGCAAATGTTGAGCCAAATGCTAAAAATGCGATGCCAATGCAATGATGTGACCATGCCGGTGGAACCCTTTGTGCAGCTCTCCTACTACTCAGGATGCGTGGAAGCACACGAGGAGATTCGATACGGTCACGGCGAAAATGGTGAATCCGGAAGAAGAGACCCGGAAGCACCAAGGGAGGACAAAAGGATAAGGAAAGGAGTCGCCACCTAGTCTTTTAATGGAAAGACAAGGAAAACCAGAAAAACCCAAAAAAAAGAAGAAAGCGAACAAGATGCAAAGATGCATGTTTGTGCTCCGTGCCTAATGGACAATGTACAAATGAATGCAGGCCAGAGAAAGGGTAAGGATTCTGGTAATGCATGGGGAAGGGGTTAGGCACCCCCATGCGCCCGAGAAAACTTGGTCTTTCTAGGTTTTCCTATTGTCAATGGTCTGTTAAATGTATGCTTGCTTATTCTATATGCTCATGCAAGAAGATGACTGAAAACATGCCAAATCAAAGCAAAGAAATGAAATAAAGGGAAAAAGTTAATCCGAAGGACAAATGTAGGCATTGAGAATGCCGCTTTACTGTACGCCCTTGGGCAATGAGGAAAATCGTGAAAATCGAGAAATTCTTGGAAAGCATCTCGCAAATCAGCGGAAATTGGGATAAATCCGAGAAAATCAAAAAGGGGAAAATAATATTCATTTCAGGACAATGTCGGTTTTAACAAGCCTTTTACTGTACGCTCTCGGGTGATGGAAAACCAAAACAAATCTAAAGGTGAAAATTGGGGAAAAATCTGGGAAACGGCAAAAAAAACAAAGCTAGAAACGAGCTAGGAAATGCGTGTGCAAAGCCAAGCAGAAAAGACATGAAAACTTGTGCGGAAAGATGTGAAAAGATATGCAAAATGCAAGTGTGAATGCAAATATGAAAACTCCAGGGGGTTTTGTGCAAAAAGCCCAAATTCCGAGGAAATCTGAAGTTTAGTAGCCCAAATCATCGAAAATACATAGGAGAACACATTCTATGCAAGTATGATGAAATCTAGGGTCAAATGTGCAAATGTATGCAATCCTAGTCAAAATGAAGTTCTCTAGGGGTCAGAATGCAATTTTTACCACCTAAACATGCATTTAAATCAATTCAGTGGAATTTCAGGATAAAATTGCAAGAAAAATGTCTCAGAAATGATCTAGGAAGTTTCAGGGGCAAAATGGTCATTTTACCCTTGAAAACTGGCAATCAGAGTAAAATCAACGAAGTACAGGGGCTAAATTGCAAACTGCCCAGTAGAATAAAGCATACAGAAGAATTTCAGCAAAGATAGAGGGTTAAAGTGCAATTTACCTAGAGAAAACATACTTCAAAAAAGTTTTAAAAACAAGTTCAGGGGTTTAAATGCAAATAAAACAAAGAAATGAACATTCTGGAAAGTTTCTGCAAGGTCCAAGGGTTTAAATGCAAATTAACCAGCAAAAACATGCATTCTGGAACATTTAAAAGAATACAAGGGCTTCAATGCAATTTCTACAGAAAAAATGAACTTCTAGAAAGAATTTGAAAAAGCTTAGGGGCCTCTATGCAATTTGTCTAAAGCAAAAAGCATTTCAAAGAACTGGAGGGCTTTTATTAAAGTTTTAAACTCAGAAAACATTATTTTAAATGTTCAGGGTAAAACATGTAATACTTTTAGTTAAAACTTTATTCAAATGATTTATGAAAAAATGATGAAGGACCTACATGTAAGAAAAGGACCTATTCGTAATGACAAAAGGATTTGATTGAAAGAAAAACAATGTTTCTGTATTTGATTCAAATAAAATGTTTTAAATTGTTTTTTAAATGAAAAAAAGAAACGACGGTCATCGACGACGGAGCTCGCCGTCGACGACCGCTGGAGGGGGCCATCAGAGGAGCGGAAGGAGGCCTTCCCGTGGTTTGATCTAAGATCAGACTCCACGAGAAGCAAGAAAAGAGGCATCTAGAGAGATCCAACGAATTGGATCAGAGGCAAAAGGATCTTGCGTCTGCGAAAATTTAGGAAAAAAGGATGTGACCTTGATCGCCCGGCCAAAAGTCAAGCAGCAGGATCTCGCACCCGCGAAAATCCAAAAGAGGAAAAGAAATGACCTCGACCGCCCGATCGAAAGTCGACTTTGACCGCTAGTCAAAAGTCAAACAAAAGGTTCTCACACCCGCGAAAATCCAGAAGAAAAGGATATGATCTTGACCGCCCGCACAAAGGTCGACTTTGACCACCCAGTCAAAGTCAAGCAAAAGGATTTCGCACCCGTGAATATCCAAGAAAGCAAAAGATAAGACCTTGACTGCCCAGTCAAAGGTCGACTTTGACTGTTCGGTCAAAATTCAAGCAGTAGGATTTCACACTCGCAAAAATCCAGCAAAAAGAAGGGATAATGACCTCGAGCGCTCGGCCAATGGTCGGCTTTGACCGCCCAGCCAAAGTGAAGCAAATGGATTTTGTGCTCCCAAAAATCATTGAAAAAACGGACATGAAAGCTGAATCTCATCCTCTTGGAGTGAGAATCCGAAAAGAAAAGTGATAATCCCTGGATTGTCCCCTAGGAAGGAAATTGGCTCTAGTTACGCTCTAGAGGGCAAAAGAGTAATTGTGCTTACTGCTAGCTCCATGGCACGGAAACCTGTGTCCTTGCTGAGATGCATATGAAATATCCTCTGAAAGGACCTTGTTGAGGTTTCAATCTCTTCTGGCCTTGTTTATGAGTTTTGCAAAAGGTTAGGGCCTATTCGTAATTTCCCAAAACTAAGGGGTGTTATGGCAAATTAGGCTGATATGACAAATTTATGATGGCTGTATTTGCTGCTGTGCTATGATATTTGAAATTCTGCTGAGTGTTTGTAAATTTATGCTCGAATATGATTCCTTACACGCTTTGTGGGCTATTCCTGCAAATTTCACGATGTCAGGGGGTTTTCTGCAAATTGCCCCATCTGGTGAACTTTTGAATACTGTGCCCTTATTTTCTTGTTACATTTTCCCTTTTATATGCAAGCTGCAGAATGCTAAGGATGAAAATGCAATTTTCGTGGCCATTTTGCATTTTAGACCTAGGAAATTAAAATATTTGCATTGCTTGTACACGATGGGGCCCACTGCTATGAATTTCCCGTGTATTCTTTATCAAGTGAGCAATTTTTGTACAACTGAAGAGTTGTAATAGGGGGATTGGCTTGTTTCACCATGTATCATTCCTAAACCTGATTTGGCTTGTCCTAGCAAGGAATTCAGTCTATGCTCTTTATAACAAGCAGCTTGTCTTGGCCAGCATGCTCCTAACAGAAGTACTGTCTTAGTGATCTTCTTGACTTAGAAAGGCAGCTGGCATACCCCTAGTCAACGACCTATTTCCAACCAAAGAGCAGTTAAAATGCCCCTGGTTGAAGATCCCTTTTTTGCCAATATTCCAACTCAAAAGACAGCTAGCATGCCCTTGGTTGAAACGTGGGCAAACACCTTGTAAAGCGATGCAAAGTACAAAAGAGGTGCGATCTAAAATGCCGAATGTCAAATGGCTTATGCAAGATTTATAAAATAAAAGCAAGATTTATGCATGGTTTATAGAAGATATTGGTGTCCTCAGCGCCATGGAAGCCTTTATTGCCCCTCAGCGCCATGGAAGCCTTTATTGCCTGCTATAAGGAACAAGAATGCTCTTAACTCACTTAGCACTATCTGGATCCCTAGGTTTATGGTGACTCTCACTCAATGGACTGTTGAGATAAAACGGGCTTCATGCCAAACTCTTAGGGTCCTACACATGCTATTTTCAATAATTCATTTTCTTTTACTCCCTCAAAGGCATGCTGACTTACACTATCCCTACTCGGAGGTAATGAACACCTAGGGTAGAGGTGGTTACTCTCTTTTTTAATTTTAACTTAAGGGGTGGCTTTTTTTTTGTAAATGTGGGCCTTCTGGGTGTATACTTGAACTCCTCTCCAAGATGTGTTTTAAGGATAGAGTTGTCCCGCACGCCTCTCTCATTTGAGCTGGCTTCTATCTTCATCTTCTAGCTTCTTCTTTTTTTGTGCTCTGATATTTATGTTTTTTTTATTATTACTATCACTCACTTACCTCCTGACATTTTATCTCCTTCTTGAAGTATAGGGCCCTTGGGAGTTGGTACATTTCGTCCAATTTCCCACAAATGCTGGCTCCTTTACCTCTTGGGTCACACAGGTAGTAACATGTGAGGAGGATCAAAACTCTTCCTAAGCAGGTTGGCCTTCCGATTTTCCTTATCAGGCAATGGTTATGTCAATGTTTCATATTATGATTACAATGCAAACGAAAAGAAAATACAATGCATATGATGCGATTTGTGCGATGTCCGGATGCAGTAACTTAAAATATTGGAATGCTAAAGCAAGAAACATAGAGATGCATGGCCCACAATGGAATGTTTTGCAAGGCTCGGGAGTGGCCGACGATCACTGGTAGTATTTTTCAGTTAGGAGGTATTGACGGGCTCTGACTGCTCCCCATGATTCATACCTTCGAGAAAGCTACACCCCTGGATAGGACTTCTTTCACAATGAACGTCCATGCCAATCGGGCCTATCTACATCATCTGTCTCGATAACATCGTCATCCTCTCCATAATCAATGAACTCAGATAAAATTTCTTGCTCAAAGGTTGGATTTGTGATATCAACTAAGAGGATTTCTTCTAATACTGTCCCCTAGTGGTGCTTCATAATGGTCACAGTAATTTTGTATTCTTGTAGTTGCAATGTGCGACCTCTTCTGCCATATGATTGCCTAGGCCAACTACAGATTTGGGGCTCCCTAGTTATGAGGTTTGTGCATCTCTATTTACGTTTTATGATTTTTTGGGATTTTCTGACTTTTTTGTGTTTTCCAAGTTTTCTGATTTTTTGCATTTTCCATAATATCTACAAGGGGTGTTGCATGCTGGCAGCTGTCCTGCTACTGACTGATAAGATTGCTGCCACATGTACTACCTCCTGCACCTACCTCAGGTTTCTTTTTTGCTCCCTCACCCCTGAAGTGAGGCTTGAGTTGCCAATACCAGCTAGACCCGTCTACCTACTGACAGGAGATTAACTTCATTGGTCTAGCAAAAACTTTCTCTGATTCTTGGAGGACCATAATTGAAGCTTGGTCCTGGGGTTGTTCTGGTGATTCTGCCTGCGATTCTGAAATAACTTCCTTTCCTTTCCTGACTCTGTTGTGTTCTGCTAGATCCTCTGCCAGCACCTCCAACTGTTCTTGGAACAAAATGTCCAAATCTCCAACTATGTCATTTGTCAGGCTACTCTTTGAATCTACCTTCTGAACTGGATCTTCCATTACTGATGCTTGAGATGTAGTTGACTGTTCTGACTCTGACAACACAACACAATTCTAGAACTACTGACATGTCTGCTTAATAATCTACTCTGACTGATCATTCTCTAGATAAAACTCTTCTGGACAAATCCAAACTACTGGCGATTGTGACAATGAGACTGTGAACGGACTCTGGTTTGGATCCAAGACGCATGCACTAGTGTAGTTAGTCAAATCACATGAAATGATCATCTTTGGGGACTTACAGGAGCGCAGGGATCTCTTCCGCTAGTACTAACGCTCGTATCCCAATCCTTCGTGCTTTCTCCATTCTTCCACCTTGATTGCCTCAGCGATTCCTTGGCCGTAAGGGGGGTCCTTTTCTCATATCCCCACTTGCAACACAAGTTATCGACCATCAAACGACGATCGTTGCGAACAGCTAGATGGCTGACATGCTCAAGAGTGGGAATGAAATTAACCGACTCAAACCGGTTGACCTGGTACAGAACATCAGTGGGTTTGGGATCGAACTGGACAGTCTGTGGAACTACAGTAGAGATGGCCTCAACCTTCTCCAAATCTTTTGCCATGACAACAACAACATTGTCGTCCCAGCAGAACTTGATCATGCGATGGAGAGCTGAGGGAATGACGTGATGCTTGTAAAGCCAAGGGCGTCCAAGCAAGAGATTAAAAGAGGGTTCGATGTCAACGACGTAGAATTCTACGTCGAAGCGGGCTGGACCAATGATCAAAGGGATAACCAGGATCTCGAGTGCATCATGGTGCGTATTATCGAAAGCCATCATCCCTTTCACGGCTGATATTATGTCTTCGGACTTGAATCTGGTTGCATTTGTTGTACGCAAGGGGCAGACGTTTAAATCTGCTCCATTGTCTACCAACGTGAGAGGGATGCGAAAGCTCTGATATTGCATAGTGATGAACAAGGGAGAGCTATGATTGGTTCCTGATGGTGGTAACTCCTGGCTAGAAAAGGAGATTACTTGTGGCACCGCTATCATACCCACCATACTTTCAAGGGTAGCTGGCTTAATGGTAGGGGACACATGGGCAGCTTGGAGGACTCTAAGGAAGGCTTTCCTATGCTCGATTGAAGTGTGAATTAGATCCTAAATTGAAATGTCAGCTTTAACTTTCTTAAGTTGAGCAGTTATGCCTACTGAGGGTTGGTTGTTCCTAGTGGGAACGGGTGGAGCTACTCTTGATGTGGGTGGTTGTGAGGGTTGTGCTTGCAACTGGATAGGAACAGGTGCTACAGGTGCTGGAGTTCTAGATTGTTGGGCTTGCAGCTGGATGGGGTTGGGTCTGGATGTTGGAGGTCTGTACACCCTACCCGATCGTGTTTTCTCAGTATACATTTCTATGGCATAATTGTATGGAACACGATGTGTGCCATGAGTAAGGGTGACGACAACCAGGGGATGGGCTGCTAGCAGCAATAGTATGGCTGGAGGATACGAAACTTGGTAGTTTTGGGGTGCTAGTGATGGGATCGGTCCAGATTGTGGCCAAGCTAGGAGACAAACTGGTGCAATGGGTTGTGGGTGTACGATAGGCGGTGCCACAGTATTCTCCGGCTCGGCGGTAGGACAAATCATATTGATTGACTCCTCGGAAACAACAAGGAAAGAACGATACAACTGGTGGGGAAATGGAGATGATACATCATGAATAAGATCGGTAGGACGCACGAAGGATGAGGTGGAATGAAGAGAAAAGATGGAGTTGACTCCCGAGGGACCTTGTGCTCCTAGGGCTGAATGTTATGGTAAGGGCTAGCTAACTATGTTGGGATGTGCTGGGGGGTGCTTGTGCGGCTGCTGATGCGGGTGCTGGGCCTGTCGCCTGCGTGCTAATAACGATGACCTTTTGGTCAATCAAGTCCTGGATTGCGTTCCTTAGTGTGAGACAATTGTCTGTCGAGTGGAAATTGCAAAACACACTTGTATTATACCATGCAGAGAGCGCCATGCTCAAAAGGGATATTATACCATGGCCACCATCAAGACTTGGTGGCGGGCGAATCTCAGGCAGCCTCAAAAGGGATGCAACTTTAGGGAACACCATGCTCAATGGCTCCACTAAAAGGGTATAGTGGCGCCTATCACGACGTTGTCGCTTCGGTTGTGGATGTGTCAATGGTGGGCGCATCCTAACCGGTGGGGTAGGGTAAACTAGAGTGGCAGTGGGAGTGATGTGCAATGCATGAGGTGCTCTAAGTGTGGGTGTGGGTGCATAAACTACTTGGTACTGAGGGGACGGATGGACATTTGGTAGTGCAGCAGGGGATCTAATGTAAGAGATTGTATTCTTAGAGGGATCCCGCCTCTTGTGAGGATCGACAGTATAGTTATCGTTGTTGTTGTTGCTGCTGCTGGCACCATTATGTGAGAAAGTGGCTTGCTTGGCAAATGCAGAGAGCGCTGGAAAACTGTCGCTGCACAGTGAACTCTCAACACGGGCACCTGCCCGAAGCAAAGCCGAAAAAGTGGTAACTGGCTGTATGCTGAGAAGAGCTCTGACTGATGGCTGTGCTCCTCGAATCACGATCTCAATAGACTCCTCGTTGGAGGGTCTATCTTTGACCGGCGAAGCCAAGGATCTCCATCGTCTGACATACTCCCCAAATGTTTCTTGGGGCCTCTGCTTCACTGCGACCAAGTCCTCCCGCTACGAGACTAGGTTGAGGTTAAAGGAATATTGTTCGAGGAATGCCTGTGTGAGGTCGTCCCAAGTCTTGATGGTGGCCATATCGAGAGAAGTGAACCATTTCAATGCGGGCCCCGTAAGACTCTTCTAGAATAGGCGGATGAGCAGCCTGTCGTCAGCTTGAAGCTGGGCAAGGTCTCCGTAATAGGCATTAAGGTGCACGATTGGGCAGCCTCCACCATTGTATTTCTTAAATTCCAGGATATGAAAATTTGGAGGGAGAGTCGCCTCTGGGAAATAACAGAGGTCCCGGATTGGTAGGACCGACAGTCCCCACCCTGCACTTGTCGGAGTGTTCGCTCCAAATCGTTCACCCTCGCAAGGAGAGCGTCTGGAGCTACTGCAGTAGCGGATTGTGCAGCTAATGCGGATGTCGCATACACCGTATGGGTCGCCCCTAAAGGCTCCTCCAGATCAACCATTCCGTCATTTGCTACTACAGCGGGATGGCCAGTGTACCCGTGCATGGGTGCTGTGGGCTGAAGTACAAAAGAAGAAGCTTGTGTTTGGTACAGGGGTGAAGATAAGGCAGGGAGTGGAGCTACAGGAGGTGCAGAATGCGGGAGCAAGAGTTGTTGGACTGGAATGGCCCCTGGAACTTTACTCATGGCTGGTTGTGCTCCCACTAGCCTAGAAGGTTGGCCACCAGATAGCGGGGATGCTTGTTGTGGTGCTGCAGAAGGAAATGTCGATGCCCCTATTGCCAGGGAGACAAGGGATGGCGATGGCTGTGGGGGTGGTGCAGTAACTCAGGTGTTAGGAAGGACAAACCTGAAAAGGGCTGGAGCGCCAGTGCCAATTCCTACAACTGCTGGGCAAGGGTGACATTTGATGCAGCGTGCGGTCAAGGGATCGTCACTCGTGGCTCCAAAAGATTGAGTCAGAAAAGGGGAAGAGGAGTTAGGAAGCTGAGAACCCAGCTGTACAAACTAGGGAGAAGCTACTACAAAAACAGCCGCAGTCGGAGGGGTGCTAGAAAACACATAGCCCTAAGGAGCAGTGAAAGGAGTCTGGGGGAAGGTCATGGGGACAAACTCAACAGTTGGGGCCCCAAAAGTAGAAGATAACCAAGCTGATGGTCCCGAAGGCAGGGTAGCCACAGGGATGAGGTATTGGGATGATGGAGGTCTTCCGGAGGCTAAGGCAAAGGTGGAGGCAACAGTGAAGAAAGGGACCGACACAAAGGAAGGGTAGACTGAAATAGGGACCTCCTCCTAGACAACAGAGGAATGAGGCTTGCTGGTTTACTAGGCCATAGCTGATCATGAGCGAGTACGGATTGGACTATGGTTGGGAACAAAAGGATGAATCCTAGGACGAGCTATCGTCAAAAGTGATGAATAACTCGGGAGATGCGGTTGAAAATCGGGTCGCACCGGGTATCAGTGAAAGGAAACCTCGAGTTCTGGCTAAGAAACTTGCACACTGACCGGTACCGAGGTGTTCAAAAATAGGAATCATGTTAGAAAGGATGCAGTGCTTATGCCTCTAATATGCGCACTCTCACAATCTAGGGGTGTCCAAACAAGCCATCTACTTCGGGTTTGCACAGGGGTAAATGAGTCTCCGATACAAGGTTAGAAAGTAAAGGTTCCCGTTCTAAATCCTTGCCAAAACTTAGACAGTGAACGGGTGGTGCGTTCGGAGCCTCATCCTCTGCCAAAGCAGTAGGTTGTACCCTCTACTAACACCGACACGACCCTAGACAAGGGGGGACATGCTGATATCTCATCCCACGCCAAAGCCATAGAATGAGAAACCAAGGAATGTCCTTCGCAAACTATATAAGTGCACTCAAAAGAGGAGAAGATGCATGCCCTATATGATGAATGCAAAATATGCTTTAAGTCTTTTACTTTGAAATTTATTAAACCTTAGGGGAAAGTTTGAAATTTGTCACTAGTTTGTCCTATTTATTTATTTATTTTATTAACCAGAAGGGGGAGGAAAACATGTCTCTAATCTCTTAAACTCGGCATGTGCAAAAGGAGAAGAAAACATGCAAAGCAACCATCAATCAACAAACAAAAAGCATGCACAAGTTATGTGCAAAAGTGGTGGCATAGCAAATGTGTAAAAAGAAAAGACTCACCATACAATAGGCATGCATAAAAGCAAACAAGGCACAATTTGTACTACAAGAGAAGGACAAATCAAAGCAAACAGAAAAGGAACAAATGAGCAAGCAAAGGAAAAAAAACTAAAGCAGACGAGAAAACCAAAATGAAAGCCAAGATTAGGCTATCCCCAGAGGAGTCGCCAGTTCCTGTAGCCATGTCGGCAATGGCCTCGTGCGTGGCGCAAAAGGCCAAATGCGCGAGGGCCAGCGAAGTCACGGCAAAAGTGTTAAAAATAACGATAAAAATACGGGAGTCGCGACCTAGTCTACTTAAACACGGGAGATGAGGAAAACCGTTTTAAAACACTAAAACTATGCAATAAACCAATAGAAAAGGTCATCATGAACCAGAAAATTGGGCAAAGATCCCTGTTATGCATAGGGAAGGTATTAGATGCCCCTATGCGCCCGAGAAATTGATCATTCATGTGTTTCTCATTTACTTATATGAAAATGTCGGCTTTTGTAGACACCCCAATTTTGAGGTGATTCATCGATAACTTTCCAGATGTTGCTTTGAATGTGGCTAACCCAACCACTTTTGAATCCCATTAGCTGCACCAATCCCAAACCTATGGTAAGTCCACAGCCTAACTAGAAATTCAGACAGATAGGGGAGAGCACCAAGCTAGAGCACATAAGTGGAGCACCAAGCTAGAGCACATAAGTGACGCACCTAGCTGGAGCACCAAGGTGGCACACCTAATTGGCGCACCAAGCAGGCGCCCAACCACTTCTCAGGCTGCTCGCTTTCCACCTCCCAAGCTTGTAACCTTTGCCAACGAATATGCCATGGAATCTTCCCAGGCTCTTCGTCTACGAGGTTGCTTGCATTCCTAGGAGTTACCCATGAGAAATCCCTACAAAAAGACACCCATAGGCAACCATTTGGGGCCCCCAAAAAAAAGAAAATCTGGTGCAAGCTACTGTTTTCTGCAATCTATTCTCCTTTCTCACAAGCATCCCCTTATATTCAAAAGCATTGCTGGCCCTTCCAAAGCAACAAGGATCCCAATATCTTTGATATTTCGATAAGGAACATCTTGAGAGGTAGGTCTTCTCTTTCTCTCCTTCTTTAATTTTCAGCCATTGCACCAAGATAAAGCATGCTTTGAATTTTACATGAAATCTGATTTTTGTAGTTATATAAGAGATTTTTTATAATAGAATGTTGATTACATGTACAAGATGCCTCGCATGCAAGATCCATAAGTTAAAAATCGGCACCATGTAATTCCTAAGAATGGTTTTATTATTCTTCTCTACTTCTTTGCACTAGGATCCACGATCCATGCACATGTATGCTAAGATATGCAATAGAGATGTTCTTGATGTATTCACCACTTGCATGTCCTGTCGAGCTTATTTTCTCAAGCATATTCTTTAAGATCCATGCAAATACTTTCAGCCATGAATCGATGAAGTGATATGATTTGGAATTAAATGGTAAGAGACATTCATGTGATAATGTTTCATCATGTTTTAGTCTTTTATCATCTGCATAATTAATCTGGCTAAGAAAATTACTCACCTCTGAATCTAGCCCAGATTCTGAATCAGACTGCAGTCTGATTCAGATATTCTGGGGGGCACCATTCTGGAGCACCTACATGGCACACCAGAGTGGCGCACAAAATCAGAGCACCACTCTAGCGCACCATTTTTGTGCACCAGACAGGTCAAAGAACAAATCATCCTATTTTGCATCCTCATCCGCATGTTTTCCGAATAGTTTTGAATCAGATTCTTTCAATGGGTATTCCTTGATATTCTCTAATCGTGCATACATGATTTCAGTTTCAAGTGATGTTGCTTTTCAGTTGCTTTACTCTTTGATAATTCAGTCCATGGCTAAGATCTGATAGGCTGGTTGCACTTTACTCCTACGTGGAGAACCTTATGCATCAGCCCATGATCCAGTGACATGGTTGAATCTTGATGTTTTCATTTAGCATGAATAGGGTGACCTTGTGTGAGACTACTAGTCCTTGAGCACAAGATCCATGAGCTTCTCATACTTGCATGCCTTTCATTTTTGAAGGATGTTTTCCATTTTCAAGAGTTTTACATTGCATAATTTTCTGAGTACATTTATATATGATTTTGTACTGCATGGATTTCTATTTTTCCCCAGCACATCTTTCTGGCCCACACAGGAGCACATAGGTGGCGCGCCAGACTGGTCACATAGGTGGCACGCCAGACTGGAGCACCAGTCTGGCGCACTTAACAGGCGCATCAGTTTGTTTTCAGTAACACACAGCAGATTTTCATATGGTTTTTAGCATGCTTTCTCGACTTGATTTGCTTCTGGATTTTCCCTGGTTTTCTTCCTTGATATATCCAGGAAGACCCTTTTCTGTTTTTAGCCATTTCTATGCATATTAGATCATACATAGCATGTAGTAAAGCAAGGATGAAAAGTCGCTCAAAATGCCTAGATCCTTGATCTTATTTATGCAATATCTATGCATCGACACTTGACCCGATATATGAGCGATACTTCTGAGCATTAGGATACACCCCTACACATCATGCACCCTTATTTTAGCATAAGACACCACTCACTTAGCATGGCATGGCATATCGCCCTCTGGCGTACAGTAAAGGCTGAAAAGCCGACATTTCATAAGCAAATGAGAAACCTATAGAAAGACCGATTTATCGGGCGCACGAGGGTGCCTAACACCTTCCTC
>JAMKQA010000491.1:0-52436 GCA_024699735.1 Posidonia australis
CTTGTGGCATAGGTGAAGTTGTGGTGTGCGTGGAGTTGACCTCCTCGGTGTTGTTGTGTTGAGTTCGTCTCTTGGTTCCATCCTGGTGTTCTCTGTTGTGTGTTTGTGTCAAGGGATGGTATATTTATACCAGAGTGGTGGTGGAGGTTTCATTGCTGGTGCATGTCCTAAGGTAGAGGAAAGAGCTGCACGCCAAAAGGCTGTCATAGGCTAGTGACGCATCCCTAGGCATAAAGGGGTAGCCTTTACTTTGGGGTAAGCAACGTTGTCAAGAAGAGTGCAAGACGTGATTTGTGGAAGATCTTCCTAAGATGCTATAGATTGTAGACTGTTGTAGGCAGCTATTTATAAGTAGAGTGAATGCTCCAAGTATGATTTTCTCAGAAGATCTTTGTAAGATAGATTTGGGATTTCTTCGGGAAGGTACACTTTGAAAGTGGTGTGCCCTGAGCGCCAAGGATTGCTATCGCTAGCTAGAGCTTGCCTGGCTCTAGAGATAAAACTTAGTGAAATGCAAAGTACCACTATGCTTGGTGCTGGTACAAGAGCTGCTCAGCACTTGATAGCCCAGGCCGCCATGGGTATGGGTGGTCACTTGGCTTGAGAGTTGGTGCCCAGCCAGTATAACAGCAAGCAAGTTTGTTTCAGTTGCTAAGTTGTTCTGCCAAATGGTGTTTTGATGGTAGTCCTAGGCTTTGAGCTTTTCACCAGTCAAGGGCCCATCTTTGAAGAGACATTCTTGGTCCATGTGGGACATTTTCTATATCATCGGGATCCCTCCACTTTGGTAGTTGATGAACAGTTCAATTGTCAAAGTAGACTACTGTCCATACGTTTAGACGTACAATCCCCTTGAAATTAGTGTCCTCAGCCATCAAGGCAGGAGGTCCGGGCTCAAACATTTGGATCCACCGACTGCTCGCCTGATGTTGCCGTCGGCCCTTAGGTAGGTGCTCTTGTTGTCTGTCACGATCTTACGCTAACGAAGGCTGTAGTGCTAGCTGCAGAAGATGCATAGTGCTTGACTGGAAAGACAATGCGTCTACCATTGATCACCCAGGTGCCTTTAAACCATTAACTTGAGGGCTGGTCACCTGTTCGGTCAGTAAGCTGTTTGCCCAAGGGTTAGTGGAGTCAATGACTGGACAATCGATAGATTGCGATCCGATAGAGAGAAAATACTGCAAAAGTAAAGCACAGGTTGCGTTTACTGGGAACGGAGCTCGACCAAGCAAGGAAAGTCAGCAGGAGGCTAGGCTCGACCGAACGATAGGGGTTGTGAGATTGCTCGACCAGACAAAGTTGATCACCAAGAGGCTACTCGACAGGTGAGGACAATCGCCGAGAATAACAGTAGTCGAGGGACAACAGAGATCGATAGAAAGTTGTGCTTAATTAGTTGACCAGATCGTCAAGAGACATGGCTTGACCAAACGATTGCTGAAATTGATGCAAGGCTGCTTGATCAGACAAAGTTGACAGCTCAGAGGCTATTTGTTGAATGATAAGTGTCATCGAGAGGTTGCCGACGAGCATAGAATTAAACGTTGGTTGTGTCGAACATTGGTGGAAATATTGATGAAAACATGATCAATTTACGAAAGTCCATGAAAATGGTCAAAAAACTTTTGAATTTTGATTTGAAACTCTAGAATAAGCTAAAGTAAATAATAATCTACATTTTAGACTGCTTATATCAACTTCCACAATATATATCACATTAAAATATAGTAGATGGACCTAATACAAATATCTTCAAGTATAAATAATACGTAAAAATACTTAATAAATGTTTAAAAACAAAAGTACTCAATAAAGTTACATTATATATGTTTAATACCATAAAGAATGCATTGGTTGATCAAAATCTTCTTCTTGTACATTAGTTATATTGTGTTCTTAATGAATTTATTGTCGAATTTGGAATTCTTTTTACAATATATAAGGCATATGACTATAATATATTTGGTATTCATTAATGTAGTAGTTGTATTGTGACATTGTAAGTTATTCAAGGTGTACATGGATCGGGTTGGGTCGGATTACGGATGAACCAACAACCCATCCCATATTGTTTGAGTTGGATAATTTTAGACCCATATCCAACCTAACCGAACCCACAATGTTCGGGTTAGGTCGGGTCGGTTCTCGGGTTTTATAGTACTTAAATTTTATACAAAAAAAGATATAAACTCATCCATTATTAATTACAACAAAAGAAGATAATAAACTCATTCATTATTAAAAGTAATAAAAATTAACAGGCGATACATTAGTGTTGCTTAGCCATCTAATAACAATTTTCTCCAAGAGTACAAGAGAATGGTACTTATTTAACCAAAGGACCAGAAAATTGCAAAAATTGAAGAATAAATTATGGTTTGTTGATCAAAAAATAGCTAATAAAAGTATAATTACTTAACAAATAGAAGTAACTTTACTAGTATTGCCTGTAAAATATATACAAGTGCCAAGTAGAAGAAGTGAAAAAAGAAACTGTGATTAATGTTTTCTACTTTTATAAATTAAAAAATATATATATATATAATATGTATTTATAAATATAAATAATTACAAATATATATATATATACCTTAGGGTTCGGGTCGGGTAACCTATGCCTGAAACTCATACCCAACCTACAAAATTCTTATTTAAGATTTTCTGATCCATACCCAATCCATGATAATAAAAAAACTCAATCCAACCTAACCCACATGGCTCGGGTTGGTTCGATTTTCAAGTGAACCCAGACCCATGTACACCCTTAGTAGTTATATTAAGAATCCTATTGATGGATATTGTGGAATAAATACTGATTGAGGAATTCCATGAAACTGTCGAGAGAAGTAAGAATGACTTGAAGGACGTTCAGGTAGTTACTCTTCATATTCTATTGGAAGAGATACATAATGAAAGAATGAGCTCATATCCCATCCAATTTGTCCATTTAGAGTATACGAAGATGTGATTCTTATACAATCACTTTCAATGTTATAGTCTGTTTGTCCAATAAAATCATCTCTATAAGAACTATAATCATAAAGATCTCTGGGATTATGAATACTTAAAGAGTTAAGTGAGTTTAATAATGATTTTCTTCTATGACTGCTCTAAAAGTTATCATCTAGTTGTTGATTACGACGATCCTTTCGTCGATAATGAATTTCTGATCAGACTTTAAGATCTTCATCTTGTGCAGCATGTGAAGACATCATCCTTGTAAATGGACTAAATGACCTCTGAGTTTCTCTCTGTTCTTGTGACTATTCTGTTGTAGATGGAGTTGCATCTCCAATGCTACCATTATCGTCGTCTAGTGATATGCCATCATCATCATTTGTGTCACTGTCACTCCCTAATCCTAGAGTATTTCTACGAGAGAGTCCTGATGAACTCATATACTCGTTTACATTGATGTTCATTTCACTAGTAATTCTAAAATATGGTCTACTTTGTTCTTCATCTAGAATTAGTTTTCCATTTTCTTACAACCACTGAAGTATAGAATCATCTTCTTCGTCCTTATTATAAATATATGTAAGATCTATTACGTGGATATAGTCTTTATCTTCTCCCTCTCTGATATGTTTAGATGGTCGGATGGCTAGATGACTAGGTGCATGTGAAGCAGAAAGAAGAGTTTGAGGAAATTTTGGTGCATGTTGTACGTATCGATGCCTTTGAAAGGCATGTCGGCCAACACGCGTTTAGTTAAGTTCAACAAATTCCCCGAGTCGACCAACACAACCCGACTCGCTAACATAGGTCGAAACTCACTCCCAAAATATGGTATCTCGTGATTTACCCTAACATATCGTGTCCCCAACTTAAGAAACTGACATGTGTCGATGTTTGATTCTATGCTCATGAGCCAAGGGTGATTGCTAAGGTGAGTTTTCTAGACGACCTCTCTCGAAAGGATAATAAAAACAAAAAGCTTTCTCATTATGTATATACTAGTACATGGGATATGTTTTGGATTACAATTTACACATTAAAATGTAGAAAATAGCTAGAATTTTATATACAATCATAGGAGGTTTACAACTTAGTTGCTCCAAACTGGGTCTGAATCTACGTAATCGGCGACGCTTGTCTCTAGCTAGCACCTTTACGTTAAGGGAGGGGAGGGGGGTAACTCTTGCTTGCGTTGCAAGGCTTGAGGTGGCACAACAAGAGGCTCTTATTCGCTCAAGCGAGAAGAGGGGAAACCAAGAACGGAGAGGATGGTTGACTACCCAACGTACTCCTTGGCATAAGGTCAGGAGGAACAACTTCAATAGACTTATGCCACAACAACTTCTTTCCCATCTTGGTCCCTGGGGAGTGTGCTTTGGGGAGTCAGTCTGCCTACACCTTTGACCCCAGCATCTTAGCATAGGAGTGGTTTGAGTCCTGTAAGATAAGGTATTTGGATATCCACCACTGTTACAGTGAGAGATGTCTACCTATGTCCTTGCTTCTTAGTTGTCTTTCGGACAAGTACTCCCCAACTCTTCCTAATGCCACCTTAAGACATGGGTAATGTTGATGAACCATGCGAAGAGTGACTGAGGTGACATAGAGCTACCATGGTGAGAGGTGATGGTTGAGATGGAAGCCAACATGCAGCACATGACGTGACGTTCCCACAAACGACGCCAACTCGTCCAACCCTTTTGAGTTACAATGGCTTGCACATGGGTTCCGGGAAAGGAACGACGATCCTCTTGAGTGTGGGACTTTTTGCCAAAAGATCAAGCTCGAAGGGGCAATCTACCATCATGGTCTGGACGTTGTAACGATGAGGGTGGCAGCAATGGCAATGGGAGCAACAATGGGAACCTTGCACAAGCCTTAGGAAAAAGAGGATAGTGAGAGGACTTCTGGCAATAGGCTACAACTGCTCCAACACCCAAGTCAGAAAGGAGAAGATCAGGTTTAAGAGGAGGAAGGAAGAACTGAGTTCTTGTGAGGAGAAGTCACAGCACTTTCGTGAGTGGTGGAGGAATCAGGGGTGACGCTTGGTGCCTTAAGCTCCCTCGTGGCACGTGTGAAGTTGTGGTGTGGGTGGAATTGAACTCCTCTGTGTTGTTGTGTTGAGTTCGTCTCCAAGTTCCCTCTCGATGTTCTCTGTTGTGTGTCTGTGTGGAAGGATAGTATAATTATACCTAATTGGTGGCAAAGGTTTCACTATTGGCACGTGTCCCAAGGTAACCAAAAAGTTGTCGAAGGCTAGTGATGCGCCCACAAGTGTAGAAGGGCAACCTTTACTCTAGGACAGCCTGTCAAGAAGAGTGTAGGGTGTGTAATCTACGAAAAATTTTCCCAAGATATTGTAAATTGTAGACTATTGTAGGCGACTATTTCTAGGCAATGTGAATGCTTCATAGATGACTTTGTCAAAAGACCTTTGTGAGATAGATTTCGACGATTCCTTCAGGAAGGTACACTTTGAAAGTGACGTATCTTGAGTGCTAAAGCTTGTTATCATTGGCTAGGGCTCGACCGACTCCAAAGATGGAGCTCAGAGAGATGCAAAGTGCCACTGTGTTTGGTATTGATATGAGAGCTACTCAGCACTTGATAGGCCAACCAACCAAGGGTCCTGTCGCCCACCCGATGCGAGAGTTGCTACCCGACCAATACGACAACAGACAAGTTTAAGTTGCTAAGTTGTTTTGCCATATGGTGCTTCGATGATAATCCTAGACTTTGAACTTTTTATTGGTCAAGGGCCCATTTTTGAATAGACATTCCCGGTTCACACAGAACATTTTCCACATCATTAATATATGCACCCATCCTATATATTATGCACTATCCTATGCCAGACAAACTTTACACTGTTTTATTACATTTTCTTCTGAACACTGGCATTGATATGTGCTGAATTGATAAGAGAGGAGAGGCATCATCTAAGACAAGATAATTCCAAGGGATATTTTCAACTTTTCATCAATGGTAAGGTTTGTTCCATGTTTCCTTTCTACTCACATAAACTAGCTATTAGGCTCATTCGAGGGACATGACCCAATTTGATGCTACTTTCATCCCAAAGTGGTTTTTAGAATAGTGTTTTTTGAATACTTGAATATTCGATGCAGAAAAAGCAAACCAGGATTTCAGTAAGTAGTAATTGACAATATTATGTATTTCAAGATCCTTGTCAGAAAAAATAGACAAGGCTAGTGCTTTAAAGGATAATCTCAGGCAGTATGGAAGACTACAGGGAATAAGATATTACTAATAAAGGGTGTTAGAAACGAGTGGAAGAAAACCAAGAATCAAAAGAAAGGGAGGGAAAATAAGCAATCCACAGAACACAAAATTTACATGGTTCATCCAAATGAAAAAGGACTACGTCCACAGGTTGCATCAACTCTCTCACTATCTACTCTTCAGAATTTTGTTACAGATCAGATCAGAGATGGAAACAGAAATTCAGACTTCCCCTCATTCCTGTAATTGCCGACTACAAGGCAATTTATAGACTAGTTTCTAATGTTATAGGGCATCAACTGGCATTAAACAAAAAATTAGTGCCTAATGAATACCACCAAATAAAAGGATTCAGTTGGCCTAATAATAGCACCAAGTAATGGTGATATCAATACAAGCCACAGATTTGAAACTGTCCTCAGAATTGTAACTGATGGATTAAAGTCTCCAATTGGTTACAAATGAGAGACATCAAGTCACTGTTACAAAGGGGATAGAATAGCTTGTATGTGCTGGGAGGACTGGAGGAGTAATCAAATTGACTCAATTTCTAGGCCAAAATTGAGTCTATATTCATTGCAGGAGTTGTGCTAGTTAGGGTTGACATGAGAGAGTTCCTCTTGCTTATGTATTTAGTTAGGAAAGTACTGGATTCCATGAATTTAACTAATGAGGATTTTATGCTGTCAGTATGTATGCTTTAGTTACAAGCAGATGAAATTATACTAGAAACTCAAGAGAAGCCAAAACATAAATGAGAATCAAATTACAATTCCAAAGCAATGATCATTTCGTGTACAAAACAAGTCCTAAGACATCCTTATTTCACAATATCTTTTGGGAGACTAGTATAATATTATAGTTTTTCTGTCAAAGCAACTCAACAACAACTGCATACGAGAAGCCTAAACTTTACTTATAGATGTTTTTGACAAACACAGGTTTAGGATGGGGTAATGTATTTGGATAAATTAGACTAAAAGAGAGGAGAGAGACAGATTGGCTGTATACAGGAGTCAAAGTGTATAGAATTTTATGGAAATTTGAAAACGAATGAAATGAGAGTCAAAACCCTGACATAAAACTGAATTACCACCTTCAATGTAAGGACTCAAATAAAGAAAAGTAATATACATTGTTTTCAGTCTCATCCATATTTTGTTTTATACTTTTATTAAAAATCATAAAACTCTTGTCTTTGAGCTTGTTCTGATGAATAATTCCAGCACAGCTCATATTACCATTATAGACTGAATCCAAAAAAAAAAACAAGCCTACTGTTTGATCAATAGTAACAGATAAAGAAAAACCTTGTGCCAGAAACGAGCATAAAGCAAATGAAGGACTGAATGCTCAGCACCACCAACGTATATATCAACAGGACCCCAATACCTGAAAGATTATATATGTATCCGGGGACATAAGTAGTTGTAAGCAATAAGTACAGCACTAACAGCATGACTGCATGGTGTTCTATATGAATGCATTGAAAACTATTTCTGTAATTTGGGAACTTAGGATATGTTTTAGAACTTACATTTCCTTTTCTTTATCAACCATTGCTTTCACATTCTTTGGGTCCATGAATCTCAAATAATACCTGAACAAAAAGCAAGCATTCCATGCAACTGATCAGACACCATTACTTTGTTTGTTGACATGAAAGAAATTCTCAGAGTGGATTTCAAATATGTGACATTCAAGAATGCAGTAAGAATCCAAAAAGGAGAGTTGAAGAGAATTTTTAGAATTAAAATCAAGGGAGCTACAACCATGATAAGTGACAAGGCGTTTATTGCAAAAAAGTGAAACCGTGGAAGATCATCATAACTAGTATTTCCTTCAACACTTCAATGCATGAGGCCTTGTATCAAACCATAGAGGATCTTGTTAATAAAGGGATTTTAAATGATAAGATCAGGTGGAACTTGAAGCAAAGCATAGTTTTAAGTTTTGTTAGTGTGTCTGAAATTACATCCATGTAAAAATCCTAAATGCCATGTTTTGAATTCATGAAAGTAAAATGTCAATATATCGACCTACATACAACAATTTTCAGTATAAAATTCACAACTCAACATGAGCCATTCTTCAAGGGAAGTTTCTAGAGTTGCCCCGTTTTTCTTTAAAGTTCTGTTCTTCTCCACCTATTTTCTTTTTCTTCACTTCATGTCCCTAAGTTTAGGATCACTAGAACTAGAACGAAATCAATAATGTTATTACAGTGATACGGTATTTCTGATCAAACAATTGATTGATTTCTCATTTTTTATAGATATAAAAATATAGGAAAAAAAATGTAAAAATAACATAATTTTTTTCTACATGTCAAATCAATTTTATGTGATTTTGAGATGTATATAAGATATGTTCTTATTGTGGATAACCTAATATTTAATCATACATTTTTTTATGTTCCTAATGTTTTGTTTTGTTTTGTTTGAATTTTATCTCAATATTTTATGTATATAAGATTTTCAAAAATGCAGAAACGATATAAGGATAACACAAAATATTTTTCTTCATGTGAAATCAATTTTGCATGAACTTAAATATCTATTATACCACAAACTATCGAGGATGGGCCCCAACAGTTGTATAGTGCTTATCCAAAACTGAAATTTCAGTTGTGCTTGTTTAGGGCTTATCCACAAAGGTTGTGACCACACAACTGTAGGGCCCCATAACTGAAAATTTCATTTATTTTTTTGCAGTTTTCAGTTATCTCATATTTTTTATTTTCGTGTTATTTATTTATATTTTTCAAGAATTTCCTTATTTATTCCTTAATTTCCATTTTTATAAATATCAGGGACCCACAGCTGTCAGGACCGTCTGATGGTCTAGACTGTCCTAGTGCTTGTCTCTCATTTTCTTTTTCTTGTTTTGTTTGTCACACGAGGACTTAATTTCATCTATAAATATGATGCCCTTCCATGTCAAAGAAGTTAATGTAATGAAACTTGGCCTTAGGTGTGTTTGCTTTAGCGTATCCTAGAGTACTATGTCAAAATTCCATGTTTTGAGTGGATTTACATAAGCTCTTATTTTTACCATCTATTTATTGATGTTTAGACCTCATGTCCAAAACGTTTCTTATTATGAAAGGACTAAAATACAACACAAAACAAAAGTTTGAAACCCTGCGCTACTAGTTGGTTTTCAGCAGAAAGATCCAATGGTTTATGATCTGTTCTTTTTTGAGAGGTCACAGAACCTTTTTTATTAAAAACAACAAAAAAAAAAGGTAGAAAAACCAACTCAAGAAGACCATTCTAAAAAGTATGTAGAAGGTAAACAAAACAGAAAAAGGAAAAAAACTGTTCTCAAGAAGGAACCAGGAAAGAAACACAAAAGGATCCATTGACGACTCACAGTCCGATCAAAACCTCCAGCCATGCAGCTATGACTGCATTGGTTTCAATCATAGCGTAGGCACAACTCAAGGACCATTCCACCAACAAATCAAAAACCCACTTCTTCCTTTTGTGCAGCTCTAGCTGTTTTTCCTCAAAAAACTCTCCCATTACATTCAAGCCAATGGGATCACCAAAAATATGAGTGATTCCCACAATTCTTTTTCTGTCCATCATGCCTCCTTCACTAGCCCAACATTCCCAAAAAGATCCAATATCACCTTTATTTCCACTAGTGTAATATTCTTGCTCAAGAAACTTTGATACATGAACTTGTTATAAACTTAAGCCCAATTTCAAATAAATTGTGACAAAGAAATTGGATTATTTTATCGAACTTCCATCACCAATCTACTGGTATGACCAGAGAATCATTACTTTATTCTAACCATGCACTGTTCTTACAAATTACGGTAATCCTACCTTTCAAACACATTGTTAGAGTAGTTGGATTCTTATATGAATCTTAGTACCATCCATTTATGCGTACTTTTATATATATAAGAGAAGGTCCTCAATGTAACGCAAGTAAATCCATTATTTCCTTTTCCACTAACTTGATACCAGAGTAAGGATTTTAAAACTTTAGAGAGAGAGAGAGAGAGAGAGAGAGGGGGATGAAACCCTAGCTATTGCCGCCAACCACCTATTGATGGACCGTCAACGCCTGCAGGCCACCTTGCTACCGTCGACGCCACCAGTCTGTCCCTCCTGCCTCCTTCGCCATCCCTCTAGCTCTCTTCTAAGCCCTCCTGCTTCATCGCCAAGCCTCTTTCAACCTTCCTCCATTGCCGATAGGCTTCTTACGATCCAAAGGCCACCTTCCATTACCAACGCCGGTCTTCCGCCTCAACCAGACCTTCATTACCAGCCTCCATTACCAACGCTGGTCTTCCGCCTCAACCAGACCTTCATTACCAGCCCTCTCTTCCCCACTTCTGGGGGTCCTCCACCACTGATAGGCCTTACTAAAGCCATCTCAGCCGTCGACCAGACCTCCCATGGTTCCTTCGTCGCCGTCAGTATGATTCGACATCTCTGGTGGCTTGACAGTCTCCCCGGTGATCGTTCTCAACATGATTTAGGCTGTCAAAACTTTTTCTCCCTATGTTTGTGCATGGACACGTGATATCTACGTTTTTCTTGTGCCCTCACATTGTAGCTATGTGATCAAGAGACTGATTGTGCCAATTTGTTACCATTTGTCTATAAATCTGGCTCATTTGTGTTATTTTGTGCTGCTGTCCGCCTCAGATCAAACTGTGTTACTACTATTTTTGTGATCTATGGCTTCTTCTTCCATGTCTTGGGATACCCTAGTGAAGAATTTAAGCAATATGTTCATAAGACTTAATGAATAGAATTATCTTTGATGGTCTCAAGCCTTTGATACCTTTCTCGGTACCCATAGAAAGATCCGACTCATGATCCTCCTGATGTCAAGGATGTTGCAAATGAAGATTGATCTACAAATAATTGTATAATGATTTCTTGACTTGTAAATAACATAAAAGAAAGCGTTTCTAGAGACATTATGATGCATAAGCTGACCAAGAAGATTTAAGACACCCTTAAGAGTACTTATAGCTATGAAAAAAATATTTCCAGAATTTATGTAATTTATGAGCAAATTTGCATCCTTTGCCAAGCTAACTTTTTAGTATAAAATTGCTTCACCAGTTTTCATACACTTCTGAGTGAGTTGGAGATTTATCAAACCTTTGCAGTTAATATTTTCAAGATTCGAGAGTATCATAAGTAACTTACTATTACTACTTTTTTGGTCTCAACCCAAAATTGGGTACACAAATACAAGGACAAATTCTAAGTACTGAGTTAGTGATATCTTTACAATCTACCTTCTTCAGAGTGTTACGGATATCTACTGCTACGCTAGCTGTTGTTGCTGATCGGCTTACAATGATAACCTCATCTTGTGGTCGTGGCCAAGGTCGTGATGGTTATTCTATAAAAGAAGGGCGACATTACTGTAAGTACTGTGACAAGTTTGATCACAGACAAGTGCTAGGAGAAGTTTAATAAGCCACGATGGACATCTTCATCTCATAATACTACAGAGACAACTTCTGCTACATCATTTACTAATCAACCTCCTTAGGCAGTGTCTATCTCTCAATCCTTTATGAAAAATTTCAATTACAAACCAATCAGTCCTTTACTACAGCATCATATGCTTCCACTTCATGTTCGAGTGTAGTTTCTAAAGACAATTCCCAAATTATAAACTCGAATGCCTTATCCCACATGTCAGGTATACATGATCTTTTTACTCATATTTCTCAATTATCTGATATTTGTTTTGTTTCCATAATTGATGGCTGTACCTATTATATATTTAAGGAAGGTGTTATTCACGCCTTCTCTTATATCATCTTTGGTAAAGTTCTCTATATACCTGATTTTTTATAAATCTTCTTTCTACAAGTACCATTCTCAAACAGTTGTATTGTTTCGTAATCTTTTTTCCTTTTCATTGTATACTTAAGGATTTGCAGATAGGAATGAGAATTGATTTAAGCTGTAAGTGTAGACATAACGTGTACCTACTAGCTTGAGATAAGATACCTCAGGGATTAGCATATCTTTTGTCCACACAAGAATCTTCTCTGTTATGGTACTATCGTCTTGATCACTCGTCTCATCGCAAACTTCAATACGCATTATCCTAATTTTCTGTAAATTCTTTTGATTGTGAGTCATGTTAAGTAGGTAAGCATCATCGTGCTACTTATACGCGTAAGCATCTTACAACTAGTCAGAGTCTGTTTGAGTTAGCTCATTGTGATGTTTAGGATCCTATTAAAGTTTTACCTATAGTTATCACGATGCCATGGCAATGAGCACAGGCGCATTGGACACCTGGACACTTAAGCAATGCCTAGGCTATAATATTTCTTATAGTTTTACATGTTCATCAAATTTTTTATATGTTCAAAAATATATGAATAATGCATTAATAAATTGATATGCCACTTTTTAAAATTAACAATAACAATCTTAGTATAATAAAATGTTAACAATAACAATAAAACAATACTTGATAACAAAAAAAATTACCATTAACAAAGTCATCAAGTTGTCCTCCAAACTTAAGATTTTCATCATCCTCTTCTTCTTTATAAGATCTTTGTTCTTCATCCTTCTCTTCCTCTTAAAATGCTTCTTCCTCGTCAACTTCCATAGGCTATTTGTCGTTCATTGAATATGTTTTCATACTTGTTCGACATCCACATGCACGAGGTCGCCCACATCCACGACCACTCCTACAAAAATGTCCACGACCACGTGTCGTTAGAGTTGAAGTAGGTCGAACTTGAGTGCTCAATCCTCTAGCATCACCTGTATGAAACTCCAAAGCTCCTATTATCGCATCAACGTGTGCTTATGTGAATCCCTCTTCCTCATACACAAACTCATTTATAGCTCCCGATAAGTCCCTCATCCATTCACTACTATAATTTAGTTTATCCACACGTATGGGATCAAAATCTTCATCAATATTGTTTAGTCTTCTTATTTAAAATCTTTTATAAAGACGCTTGTTTTAGTTGATGAAAGCAAGCTTGTCTAACCAATCTTGTTTCATACAATTTCTCTTTTTCATGTGCATCAATTGACATAAGAGAGAAAAATGATAAATGATTCAAAATTTCAAATAGGAAACGTGTTTAAATTTGAAAAACAAGTGACAACTAACAAGTATTGATGTTTCTTTGTTCAAAGTTCTTACAAATTTAAATCTACTCCAATTCCTCTCAAAATTAAGGACGTTACAGCAAAAACCTAGGATGTGAATGGAAATATTTTTAAGCAAACGAGTGAATACTTCATAAAAATCCCACCAACTCACTACATGAACAAAGAAACATGTTGTCAAATGTCAAACACTCAAACTCAAATATGGCTAAGTTACACATCTTAAAAATTAAATTATACAACAAAGTAAGAGATAAGAAAGTAAGAAACACTTACTTGGTTATTGCAAGCAATTATATCCTTTGTCATTTCACTGCCAAATCACCTCTTCTTTGATTGTAAAAATCAACACCTAACATGATTTCATTTTGTTCCTCCCAACCCTTTTACATGCATTCTTGAAATACGACCTCATAGAAATTAACAAGTGGAGAATTATCTTACTCTCTTTCTTTATAGTAGACCATGGGATTTAGGAATGCTTCGACATCAAGTAGAGGACAATTATTGAAGTACAAAGTCCAATGCTTCTCAACATTATCCAAATTAGGAATGTATTCCCTTTCATTATTGCCAAAATGATCTTTAGTTACTATTTTAACAAAACTGAATGCACGTGCAAGGTAACCCATGACCAACTTCTCATCACAATCAACCAATCTCAACAAAACTACAAAGGATTGAGAAACTCTTAAGTAATCTTCCAAGATATTCTAAAAATCTGTAGAGAGCACTATATTCATGACTTGTGCGTCTTGAGTAGTTTTCATCCAACTAGACTTGTTTCACGTATCAAATACGAAGAGTTGTTTAAAGATATCCTTCATGTCATACATGCTTTGAAGTGTGAAATATAAAGTAGCAAATCTTATAACACCACGTCTAACAAGTTCTTTTTTATTAGACTTTTCAGTAAATGTATCATAAAGACGTGTGGAAATAGATAATGGATGTAATCTTCCTTCTTATGGCTATCACTTTCATAAATTTTGGCAATTTCCCAATGTCCTCAAGTATAAGATCAATGCAATGTAGTGCACAGGGAGTTCAAAATATTTTACTATTCTTCTCCATTAGCTTTTTACCTGTAAGAACATAATTTGCTGCATTATTTGTGCGCACCTACACCATATGCTTTTCACTAACACGAAAGATTACATCCTTAGGAAGTCCCAACAAATAATCTGTAGTTTTCTCGAGTTCTGAAGCATTATCAATAGAATACAAGTAAAAAAAACCCTCAGAACAATTCACTAAGAAGTTGATCAAACTCCTTTAACATCAGTTTGTTCATTCATCAGACATGAAAGTAACACCATATTTTTTCCAATGTACCTCGAACTCTCTTCTTATTTGTACTACATCATTGAACTTTTTCTCTAACAGTAGCTTTCTTACTTGATGAAAGAAAGGTGACCTATATCCACTTTCATAGCATCCAATGAGCTCATAAAGTACTTCAATCGCCAACTTGTTGACTGTGTTGAATGACAACCCACACTTATATAGAACATCAGCGAAGAATTCATCAACCTACTCTTTTTCTTTCTTCTTGGAATGGTCCTTGATTATTGTTTGTTGTTTGCTTTTTCGTTGCCTTCTTTTAACAACAAAAATGCGAAGATTTTTCTTACACAACACATCAAAAGGACCTACTTTCTTTGCAGTTGAGGCAGTTGACTTCGCAGTTCCGCTACTTGAAGGCGTAATTACTTTCTTTTCTATATGTGTAGCGGTAGACTCAATAGACATAGTGTTGCTTCCATCAATTTCGTCTGATAGAACACCAAATGCAATGTTGGCTTCCTTTTTCTTCCTTTATTGAATCACTTCAACATCTCATCTGCAATGACTATTGTTGTTTTAAGACATTTACTAACATTAAGGAAGCCTCCAACAAATGCACTTTCTGCATTTTGATGTCACATTTAGAAATCTTTCCACAAAGTAAGCATTGTACTGTATTCTTGTCGCCAAAAGTTGGTCACTATGTATACTTCCATTCTAGATCATCTGACTTAACTCTTCTTTATTTATCACGTGCTAAAATGAGATCAATACTAAGATGCAAAGTGCGTGATGATTCTTATACTACATTTTGTGGGAATGTTGAAAGAGAGTTCTCTTTCTTATGAATCATTTATCATAATAAATGGAAAACAAGTAAACAATAAATTGTTATGTGTCAATTGTCAACAACAATATTATTATCAAATATCAGTTGTTAACAACTTAAGATATTGAGAATTTGGCATATCATTCTGAATTAAAAAAAGGAACAAAAAACAAAAATCCATGTCTAAAATCACATCAAAATCAATGAACATGAGCAAAATCAAACAAAACATTAACAAATTGAAGAAAAAATAGAGAAACCACATAATGATCAACATAAAGACCACAACTGACATGAATTTTGAAAAAACAATGAGTAAAAGATAGTAAAATCAACATATGTTAATAATATGAACAAAAGTCACAAAAAATCAAGGTAAATGATAAAAATATGAGAATTTTCAATAAATACTTTGAAGAGTGAAGATGGAAGGAAGAAAAAGTGAAGAAGAGCAGTAGAAATGGTCAAAAAAGTGTTGGAATCAACGCTAGAATGGTCGAACGCCACCAGAATGACTAGAAACCACCAGAATCAATGCTAGAATGGCCAGAAGCCATCGAAATCAACGCCGGAATGGCAGGAAGCTACTAAAAGAATGGCCAAAAGCTACCAAAGTTGCTGGAATCAACATAGGAAGGGCCAAAAGCCACCAAAGTCACCGGAAGAATGGCCAAAAGCTACCAAAGTTGCTGGAATCAACATAGGAAGGGCCAAAAGCCACCAAAGTCACCGGAAGAATGGCCAGAAGTCGCCTAAATCGTTGTCGAATACTGCTATAGTGGTCGACTGGTGGAAGACAAATGGAAACAGCTATCGGTTCAGCATAGTAGAGAAGAAAGGAGGAATAGATAGGTTCCTTCAACGGTAAGGATTTTTTTTTTAATTCATGGATCAAAATAAGGATCTGGATCCAAATTCAGATTCGATAAACATGCCTGAGTGTCCAGGCAATGCCTAGACACCCACAAGAACATTGAAAAACGTCAGAAGACCTGTTTTTGTCCAGCCTTCCACTTGCCTAGACTCTCTAGAGTGCCATGGCACCTTGGCGACGCCTAGGCGCCTTCCGTAATAAGCTTGGATTTACCTATGGTCACAAATATTATATTGTATTTATTGATGACTATTTTAAAATGTCTTGGATTTATTTTCTTAAAGATCGTGTTAATGTGGTCAAAAAGTTTTTTACTAAAATAATAAATCAATTTTCCATTACTCCAAAGATTGTTCATACTGATAATGTTCTCAAGTTTGATCAAGTTGATCTGCAAACCTATTGTGCCTTATTGGATATTATTCATCTAACCTGTCTTCGTACATCTCAACAGAATAGTATCGTTGAATATAAGTATAGACATATTCAAGATATTATTTGCACCATTATGTTGCAAATGAATGTTCTTAAATACTTGTAGTCTGATGTTGTTCTTACTGCTTCTTATCTTATAAATAGAACATCTTCTATTCCTTTTAGTGGTGAGATACCTCTCAGATGCCTAAGACATGAGATAGACTTGTTTTCCTTGCCTCCGAAAGTTTTTAGAAGAGTAGCCTTTGTTCACCCAAACTTGATAAGTTATCCTCTTGGTCTATTAAGTGCATCTTTGTTGGATATTCTAAGACCCAAAGAAAGTATCGTTGTTTTCATCCTCCTAGTAGACATTACATTATTTCTGAAGATGTGACATTTTTTGAGTCCCAACTCTACTTTGGGTCGATTGATTCTCCTTCAGAGCATGTACCTTTACCTCCACCTATTGAAGAGTTTGTTTTAATTAATGATAACTCTACTATTGTCGAACCAAATTTAACTTGTCCTTTGTAAATTTATCGTTGTCGTCAACAACCACGTCTACTATCTCAGACTTAACCATCCTCTAACACAGCAATGGATCCACTTGTCTTAAACAATGTTCTACTACAACTCATCCTATTTCCCACTTTGTTATCTATAATCATTTTTCACCTTCTTTTCGTAGTTTTACTTTGTCCATTTCTTCTAAGTTTACTTACAGGAACTACCAAGAAGCACCTCTCATTCCTTATTAGAAGATATCTTTGGATGACGAAATGAAAGCCATGGTGTCTCATGGTACTTGGGACTTGATTGTTCGCTCTGCAGAAACCAACATAATCACTTGCATATGGGTTTTACTATCAAACACAAGCTAAATGAGTCTATTGACAGTTACAAGGCTCGTTTGGCTGCTCATGGATTTACACATACATATAGGATTGATTATGCAAAGACATTCTCACTAGTCGCTCGCCTAAACTCTATACGGATTCTCTTGTCTATTGACACAAATCACTCATGAGAACTTTGCTAACTTGATATCAAGAATGTCTTCTTTTATAAACAACTTTCAGAATATGTTGCTTAGGAGAAGGATCGTGTGTGCTTACTCAAGAAGGATATATATGGTTTAAAACAAAGTCTACAAGCATAGTTTGAAAAATTCAATAAGAATGACACAAGCAATGGCTTCCAGAGATGTACTGTAAATCATTCAGTATTTTACAAGATGACAACCAGAAACTCTATTATTTTAGCAATATATATTGATAACATCTTATTAATAAGTAATGACACTACAAGGATCGATGACACTAAGGAATATTTCAAGACATATTTTATTAGTAAAGACATAAGAAAACCCAAATATTTTCTAGATATTGAGTTTGCCTATGTCAGAGATAAGATGACATTATCTTAGAAGAAGTATGCTTTAGATCTTCTTCAAGAGACTAGACTTCTAGATTGTAAACCCAAGAGTACTCTAATCCTGCTTTCTAGGACAGTTCTTCTCAACTTCTTGAGGGTGTTTGTTAGTATAGGTGTCTTATTGGGAAATTGGTTCATTTGACTATTACTCACCTAAATATTTCTAATGCTATGGGACTACTCACTTTATGCATAAACCTAGGCTAATTCATTAGTAGAGAGCCTTGCGAGTTCTAACTTACATTAAGAGTACTTCAACGAAAAGTCTTGTTTACAAGAAGAATAGTCATTTACAGAATAAGGTCTATTCAGATCTTGATTATGCAGGAAAAAGAGGAGATAGGAAGTCCATATCAGGCTATTACACATATGTTAGGGAAAATCTTGTTACTTGGTAAAGCAAAAAACAAAACGTAATGTTCTGGTCTAGTGTTGAAGTCAAGTATCGTTCCCTGACATACACAATATGTGAAATGATGTGGCTCAAGTTCTTATTGATAGAACTTAATTTTTCTGTAGATACTTCTATGACTATGCATTATGATAATTAAGTTACTATATTCATTATAAATAATCTAACCTTTCGTAAGCACATAAAGCATATTAAGGTGAATTATCACTATGTACGTGATATAGTGTTGAAAGGAGTCATTCCTACCCCTACACTCAATCCATAGAGCAATTAGCTAATATTTTCACCAAAGGCCTAGGTATTGAGGTGTTTAGTTCACTTTGTGACAAGCTAGACTTAACTGATACCTATACTCCAACTTGAAAAGGAGTGTTAGAATAGATAAATCCATATATGGATATTAGTATTATCTATTTATGTGTACTCCTATATATACAAAAAATGATTTTTAGTGTAACACAAGTTAATCCTATTAGAGTTATATTATATATTAGAGTCTTATTAGTTAAACAGGTTATTAGATATTCATTTATCTTAGAGTGTCTGATAAACTCTATTTATATGTACTTTCATGCTTATTAGTGAATAACATGTACTTCTCTTGTCTTCCACATGGTACCAGAACACTAGGGAAAAATCTAGTCATCCACCACCAAACACAGCCCTAGCCCCAACCATCCAAAGACAACCAGTAGTCCATTCAAAGCCCACAGACACCATTACCAGCCCAATTGCTGTCAACACCGCCAAGCCTATTTTCCACTGTTAACACAGCCACCCATTTTCTGCCACTGACACCACCAGGTTCTTTTCCTACCGTCACTAGCAGGGTCAACATCTCCTATTGCTACCGGATCTCTATTCGACAACTTCCTCTCCTCCTGCCATCCTTTTCCACCTCTCCTTCCCTTCCACCAACCATTGATAGGATCATTTATTACCCCTAAATAGTCGATCAACAAACGTCAAGCCTTGTCTCCCCTAATCTCTGACTGAACAGCAATGTTGAGATCCATGTCCTAGAATCATATGTCATTTTTGGTGTGTAGACTTATCAAGTCCACACATGTTGGTGCAGCAGTCCGACTGTCCTATTGCTGTACCAATCGTTTTTTGTCCTCAGATCTGACCTTATTTGTGACATTCTTCGTGACCACTCGTAAGTTGTTGATGAAGAATCTTAATGGAACCTTTGAAAAGCTTAATAGGAAGAATTACCTCCTTTGGACGTAGAGTTTTGAGACCTTCTTTACAATCCATCAAAAGTAAAAACATTTCAGAACTTCCTCTCGACAGCAAAGGCAGTACATATGATGATTGATATGTTGATGATGCAACTATCATTTCATAATTGGTCAACATCATAATGTCTATAGTTGCACATGGAGTTATGATGTTACATCGGGAAAAAAAGATTTGAGATACGTTATGACTCACATATGGCCACGAAAAGAACATCTCAAATGTCTTCGATGTGTATGAGTAGCCATTCACATTGTGCCAAGGTGATCGTTCGATTTAAGAGTATTTCACAGTCATCCATGCATTACTAGATGAACTCGATGTATACCACTACTGACAACCAGATGAGATAGTATTATGAGAAGCTAGCTATTGTAGTCTACTTATTCACTTTGAATTAGGACCTTTGCTCCCAAATCCAGAGGCATATCGTAGGAGCCGATAGTATTGCTGATTTACAGACTACCTTTGTCAAGATTCTACAAATCTCCATAGCCATGCCTACCCTAATGCCAGATCAATCAACCATGACAGCTACACCAAATCATGGGCATGGTACCTCTAGAAGGGGAGGATGTGGGGGCATGCAAATAGCAAAGGCCGACCTCGTTGCACACATTATGGACAAATGGAATATCAAGTAGACAAATGCTGGGACAAGATTGGCTGACCATCAACAACACATGTCACTACAGAGACTTTCACCCACCAAGTCATCCAACGCTAAGCACACTAAAACCATCTCCTAGGTAGATTATGAACGACTTCTATAATTATAGGCTATTAACTCCACCGTCACAATATCTCATACTACTTCCTCAAGTACTAGTGCCTTCCTGGTTTCCAAGGACAACTCCTAGATCATTGACTCAAGTACCTTCTCTCATATGTCAGGCACAAAAGACATTTTTATTCGTTTATCCCAATTTTTGATATATGTTCAGTAACTATCGCTGATGCCCGTTCTTGTCGTATTAATTGAAAAAAGATTGTGTAGGTCTTTTCTCAACTTAGATTAGAAAAAATCCTATATGTACGTGATTTTTCTGTTAATCTCTCCTCTATCAGTGTCATTACAAAGCAATTGCTTTGTTATGTGACTTTATTTCCCATTCCACTACACATTTCAAATTTACAGATGAAGAGAATGATTGATTTAGACCGTGAACGAAGACATAACATGTACCTACTAGCACGTGACAACATACCATGAGGATTGGCATTCCATTTTTTGATACTACCAGCTAGGTCATCTTTCTCACAAGAAATTACAGCAAGCTTTATTGCTATTGCTACTCACACTACCCCCACAAGCATGCACGTCCTGTTCACGACTTCTAATGTGGACTAGGTGGTTGATTCAGGTGTGTCAAAGCATATATCTAATATATGTAATGTTTTCTCCTCAATGTTCTCGTCTGTTTCCACACCCTCTATCACTATAGCTAATGAGACTAGCTCACCTGTCCATGGACAAGGAAACGTGTTTCCACCCAACAATCTAACCATTAATAATGTTCTCTATGTCCTTAATTTTTCTGTTAATTTATTATTTGTTAGCCAACTTATAAAAAATCATCATTGTGTAGTAACACTTTTTCCCACTTATCTTCTTATACAGGACCTACGAATTGGGAGATGAATTGGATCAAAACCTGAGAGTAATAGCTTGTATTGTCTCAGTGGTCGAAAGAAACCTACTACATCTGCTTATATTACGTCAACTACTGAGTTTCTTTTTTTTTTTTTGTGACACTGTCATTTGGAGCATCTTTCTTTAGATAAGATAAAGAGTCTTCAACCAAAGTTTGTTTCAATCAATAATTTCCAGTGTGAGTAATGTCAACTTGGTAAACATTGACAATCATCATATTCTTCATGTTAGGAGAAACAGAATTGTGTTCCCATGAAGTTGGTTCACTTTGATGTGTAAAGTCCTTGTCGTATTGAGTTTGTTCAAGATTTTAAGTATTTTATTGTTTTTATTGATGATTTTTCTCGATTGACTTAGGTCTATCTCTTAAAAGATAGAACTCAAGTGATTGATGTTATAAATATATTTTTTAATGAAATAAAAACTCTATTTTGTAAGTCATTACGTGTGTTTCGTACTGATAATGCTCTTGAATATATTTAACGTAATGTGTCTCTTTTGTGTGAAGCTCAGAAATTTCAACAAAATGACGTAACCAAACGCAAACATCCTCATCTATTGGATGTCACTAAAACACTCATGACACAGACGAAGGTACCTCAACAAATGTGAACAAATACAGTACTCATTGCATGTCACTTGATAAACAAGATGCCTTCGTCAATTCATGGGCACATACTTCACTGTCTTCTATGACCTCAAAAGTTTCTTTTCTCCCTACCTCCAAAAGTTTTTGGTTATATGTGCTTTATCTAGGATACCCATCCTAATCTGGACAAATTTTCTCCTCAATCTATTCGTTGTATGCTTGTTGATTATTATCATACTTAAAAAGATTATCGCTGCTAAGATCTAATGCATAAAAAATATTATGTCTCTACGAATGTCACCTTCTTTAAGACCATTTCTTTTTCTACCACTGCATGTAACTCTTCAGTATCTCTTCCTCTCACTGTTCCTATTAATTACTACTGAGACTTCTACTACAAAACCCATTCAAGTTTATATCAAAAGACCACGACAACATATACAAACATCATCTCAAGGTACCGATCATTCGACCCCTCCTAATGTAGGTCCAACTCCTCTTACTTTCACTCCTATTTCCACTTCCACTCCATCTTCAGAGCTCGATATTCCTATTACCCTTAGGAGAAGTACTTGTTCTACTACACACCTCCTATCCCATTTTGTTACCTATGATAATCTACATCCTATATATCAGACTTTTGCTATACCCAAGACTTACCAAGAGGCATCATAGATTCTTGAGTGGAAAGCTGCTATGGACGATAAGATGTCAACCTTACAGCCTCATAAGACATAAGATCTTATTGCTCCACCAATTGCTGTAGAAATTGTGAGTTGTCGTTGGGTGTTCACTTTGAAATACAAAACCAATGGTACATTGATAGATATAGAGCTTGTTTGGTTGCTCGAGGCTGCACTCAAACATATAGGATTGACTATTTTAAGACTTTTTCACCTATTATGTGTTTAAATTCTATCATAATCTTGTTCTCTGTTGTAGTAAATCAAATTGTATCAGCTTAATGTCAAAAACACCTTTTTCTATAGTGATCTACTTAATGAAGTATATATGAAACAACCTCCTAAGTATGTTGCTCAGAGAGAGAGATGCATGTATACAAGTTGAAGAAGGTGATCTATGGTCTTAAGCAAAGTTCACGTATGTGGTTTAACAAGTTTAGTAAGGTTGCAATGTAGTTTGGCTTCCACAAGTGTAACTCTGATCACTTTGTGTTTGTCAGAAAGAGATCTACAAGCTACGTCATCCTAGCTATTTATATAAATGATATTCTAGTTACTGGCGATGACTAGACAGGGGTTAATGAGAGTAGAGTTTCTCGAGAAGCAATATGTGACAAAAGATTTACGTAGACTTAGATACTTCTTAAGGATTGAGATTGTCCATGCTAAAGATGGAGTGATTTTGTCTCAAAGTAAGTATGTGCTCGATTTATTGAAGGAGACAAACATGCTTAGCTGCAAACCTTCTAACTCTCCTATTGATTCCAACTTATTACATCTTCTGAGAATCTTGAAAATGCAAGACGATACAGGTGACTTATTAAGAAGCTAATCTATCTTACTGTGATTCACCTAGACATTACCTTTACAGTTGGGTTGATTAGTCAATTCATGCATTAACCAAGGGAAGTACATTGGAAGGCATGTCTACAAATTCTATCCTATTTGAAAAGTGTTCCTAGCAAGGATCTACACTACAGTTGTCATGGTCATCTCAATGTTACTAGTTATTCAAACTAAGATTATACAGAAGATTAGGGATACAGAAAGTCTACTTTTGGATACTGCATATTTGTAGAGGACAACTTGGTTACTTGGAAAAAACAAAAAGCAAAATATTGTTTTCTGGTCCAGTGTTGATGTAGAGTATAGGACTATGGCACATACAACATGCAAGATGGTGTGGATTAGATCTTTTTTTACTGAAATTGTTTTTCCTTTAAAATAGACTATACCTATGTTCTGTAACAACCAAGCAACTATCTATATTGTCAATAATCCTGTGTTCCATAAAAGAACAAAACATATTGAAGTAGATTGTCACTATGTCAGAAATACAGTATTGAATGGGTTGATCATTACTCCATTTACTACCTTTTCTACTTTAGCTTGCAGATGCATTTACTAAAACTATGTTTGTAGATCAGTATAAGTCTATTTGTAAAAAACTGGACATGATGGATTTGTATGTTCCAACTTGAGGAAGAGTGTTAGAGTTATTAATTGTTAGTATGTAGTTTAGTAGTATGTGGTTATGTAGATGTCCGTTTATGTTACATGGATAACCTAACCACTATACATGTGTAATAAGACATTAGTAATAACACGACACTTTATTTTTCCTTTCCTTCAACAATCTTTATTGACTTATTGTTGTTGTCAATATTTTTATTGATTTAGAGGTCAATTAAGATTTTATTTATAGTTAGATTATTATTGTCAATTTTAGAAATTGATATATCAATTTATTAATACATTATAAATTCTAAATATATTTATTAACATATTAAAAAACTGAAAAAAAATGTATTTTTATTACCGCCTGGGTGCCACCTAGGCATCTAGGCGCCCAAGGTGCCTTTGCTCATCGCCATGACAGCTTATAAGTATGCTACAGTCTACAACATGGTCCAAGGAGTTAGTAATGAGTTGAAATATCCGATATAGGGGTGCTCAAATTCATAAAATTTATGCCATAAAACTGCTTCCGGCTAAAGAAACTGAATTAGTATATTACCAACATGAGCCAGCCCACTGAGGCATTGTGCTTGTTTCACGCCTTGCAAGCTTCCCAGATGCAGGATCTACAGTTTTGACCTGAAAAGATGCACAAAATGTGAACTAAATCAAAGATTTAAAACAACAAAATAAATAAGGATTCAACAGATGGATTGCTCTATTGATTGAATGACAAAAAAACTTCTCAAAATAATGACAGGGAATAAAAAAATAAATCTTTCACAACTTTCACCAAATTTAACCTCATTAAAGAGAACTATAAAGTCCAAATTACTCTAAAAAAATATATAAATACTAACGCAAGGAGTATAGCTCATGAAATTATGGAAGATAAGATACAATACATGATTAATAACTTTCTAGGAAAATTTTATTACAGACACATGGGAATGCAATGGTGCAGCTAGAATGACTCAAACGACTGAGAGACACGGTAAAAAAAGGGGGAGACTGAAAAGCACAATGAAGGAAAAACATGTGCATGGATTGGATAAAGTACATGGTGAGGGCACAAGTTAAGGTCAATTTTGTGGCATCAAAAGCTACAGATGCCAAGAAGTAAACAACAACACTTAGAAAGATTTAATAACAAAAGGATGGCAGGTGGGGTACATTTCTGAAATGTTGACATCAGTATACTAATCCTGATCTACACAGAGAACACAATGCTAATAAATGTTTAGAAAGATGAGTGTTACTGAAAAGGTGCATCTCAGTCATTGGACGTACCCAAGTTGTTGCTTTGGCTAGTGGAGGTTCTCCTGTCCCTGTGGGAGTAAAATCATCCAATTCTGGCAGTTTAACAGGCAGCTCCTTTTCTGGAAGAGGGACAATTTCACCAGTATCATCCAGAAAAATGACTGGAAAAGGTTCTCCCCAGTAGCGCTGTCGAGCAAATAGCCAATCCCTCAATTTATAGTTGACCTATTCAAGCGAAATGTTTTCAGTAAAAACTAGCATGTTACAGAAAAAAAAGTACATATTAGATAACTTCCCGATGGAGTGAAAAGCACCTTTTTCTTGCCTTGACCAGTGTTCTCTAGCCAGTCAATGACTTTCAAAGAAGCTTCTTTGCAAGGTAAACCATTGATATCCAAACCAGATGTTGAATTAGAGGAATTCACTAGAACACCATCACCTAGATATGGTTCATCAGATTCACCGCAATCTTTATCAGCAGGAAACACAACAGTACGAATTGGAAGCTCATATTTTAAAGCAAATTCATGGTCCCGAGAATCATGTGCTGGTACAGCCATTATTGCTCCAGTGCCATAACTGCAAATGGCATAAGAAGACAAAATGCGACAAGAAATTGAAATGTGGACCAATTTTTATAGAACAAAAATAGTCTACACTCTACCCCAAGTCATTGATAGCACAAAATGTGGCTAGATCTAGCAGCTAAGTAACATTTGCAAATCATTTGACATAAGAACAAAGTAAGCAGCCACACAAACCTTCCTAAAACATAATCAGCTACCCACAATGGAATAGGTTCACCGGTAGCTGGGTTCCTAGCATAGGAACCACTAAAGACTCCAGTTTTTTCCTTCTGAAGATCTGTTCTCTCAAGTTCACTTTTTCTAGATGCAAGCTCACAATATTCTTCTACCTGCAATTTGGATCCATTCAGTTGATGTGACAGTATCTGGGCTTTAGAGAGAATAATACTGGAACAGAGTTAAAACATACAGTTTTTCTTTGTGTCTCAGATACCATCGATGCTAACAAATAATGTTCAGGTGCTACAACAAGATACCTGAAAACAAAGAAGATAAACTTATGGACAAAACTTTCACCATCAACCCAGTTTGAAAGAGAAAATGAAGTTACTTTGTTCAAAAAGAAAAGAAAGACATGTACGTTGCACCAAAAATCGTGTCAGGTCTAGTTGTATAGACAATCAACTTGATATCTTCCTTTCCAGGCTGATCAACTAGTGTAAACTCTAATTCAGCACCTTCTGATCTACCAATCCAGTTTCGCTGCATTTCCTTGATACTTTCTGGCCAGTCAAGATTATTCAAGTCTTCAAGAAGCCGATCAGCATAAGCAGTTATCTTGAGCATCCACTGACGCATTGGCTGCTTGAAAGGAAATGGGTCTTCGTCGTAATTTAAAATTTAACAAACAAAGTTCTTGTCCCCAAGAGGAAATAAAAGACAATCAGTAACTAAAGAACATTGAATTCCACTTACAATTTAAGACAAGGGCAAAAAATTCATGCTATTGTTTAGAAGCCTACCTTCCTTATAACAGGGTAACCCCCACGTTCACTTACACCATTCACCACCTCCTCATTTGCCAACACGGTACCAAGAGCAGGGCACCAATTTACGGGTACTTCAGCCTGCGTATGGTTTAAATTAGACATCTACCAAGAATATTAGTGTGTAATACTTTGAACAATTACAGCAGCCATTTCCTCAAAGAGAATTAAAGTCGTCAAGGTGAAGACATGAAACAGGAAAACCGAAAACATTGCAGTTGAAAATAAAAACCCTACATGATTTATACCTGATATGCAAGTCCTTGCTTTAAAAGCTGGAGAAAAATCCACTGTGTCCACTTATAGTACTCTGGTTCAGTGGTGGAAATCTCGCGATCCCAGTCGTAGGAGAAACCCAATGCCTTAAGCTGCAGAGTCATTAAGCAGTAAACAGGAATTAATCATAAGGTAATAATTAATAACTTAGGGTCAAAGAAAAAACTAAGAGTCTCATCATACTAAACCACAAGAGTCGTGCTACAGCAACGACAAATGTCCTTCTTAATTGTTGTGGCAAGGAGAGCTCAAGGTCTACTTAGGTGAGGTGCCTTCACCTAGGTGTTCAGCTATAGCACAGGTGCTTGGCGAATGGTTTCCTAATATGCATCATTTTTCTTTTTCAATTAGATAGAGAATAAGATATCTTTTAGCCCGTCTAACTCCAGAGATAGCCCTTAATAAGAGAACCTGATGATGTTCCTTGAGCATCCTTTCCACTGAATTGCTGGAACAACAACTAATATCTCATGCCCCCTTCTTAAGACTCATCCATAAGGTAGGCGAGAATGCGCCAAATGTAATAAATCCTCAATCCATATCAAAGGTTTTGAAAAAGAGAGGTTTTAACCCTATGTATGTGAGACCTCAACTAGAATAATTGAAAGCAAGATTCCATTAAGTACCTTCGCAGATAGTCAGATCTGATGGACTCATGAAAGCTTGATGTTCAACAAAGGAAGAGAAAACAGATCATCAGGTTAATATTGAACTAAAGGAATATCAATATGCTACCAGATAATGATATTAAATGATTCTGCTATACCTTTATTCTTCTTAGGAATTTCTCCTAAAAATATCTATACTTGATCATCCTACATCAATAGTAGACTAGGTCCTAGTCTCCAGGAGAAACAGTATCCTCACGTGGAAATTATATTTTAGTCTTCCGCACTTTCTATGATAAAAATGAAGAGATAGCATCAATACTTCAACAACAACAACAACAACAATCCCACCATGTGATGTCGGCAAGATGAATCCACTCTCTCCAATTAATTCAGCACCAACACGTTCACAGCAATTTATTTTTGTGCCAAATTTATCCTGACGATACCGAAATAAATATCCATTCACTTCGTCCACTTCCTTTCTCTCTTTATTGTGTGCATTTCCTCTTACGCAGGTAAATCAAACTTGGACAATAACCCCTTGTGTGGGACTGTGGGACAACCTCTTACCTCACCAACCACCATCAAAAGAAAAACTCCTCATGCCTACAATCCAGGGGCAACTTGAATTCCCAAACCCAAGTCATGCACTAAAGCATAGTTCTGAAGTAACAGTAATTCTCATTGATGTATCTGGAGTCTGGACTTGTGATCAGTGATATAATGTTTGACTTTGACGATAAAGATTAAAAATGGATGCTTGAGACAATGCTAAAGTGCAGCAAAGACTCGTTGGTCAATGGAAATGCCTGAAACTCCAGTCAGATTCTAATAAACCTCTAAGCATTTAGTGAAAGCGAACCTAACCACTGTTGTGCACTGCCTGTTCTGTCAAAGGGATAACTAAAGCTCATATTATCAATAAGCACATCCAAAACTGATATAAACTTGTCCTAAATTAGATCTAGAAGTATATAGATTTTAGCATCAATACAAAAGTACCAAACATATTATTGGGCAATTTCTATGAGGAAGTTAAGACAAACTTTGATAAAGATATCCTACTGATGCAGAGGGATAAGAGGGCCTTCTCCGAACATTGTTCTCTAATTACTATTTTTCAGCCTACTGACAACGATTGATGGCTCAACTTATATTATCGCATATTTGCTTACTTCACTAAAAGGTAAAAACATGTCTTTTTAAATAAATATGCAGTATGGTTCTCGAACTTGTATAATTCTGTAGCTCATGCTTGTTATTGACCTTGTCAGAGGACTCATCTTAGAAAGTATTTTTGAGATAAAAATGAAATGCAAGGCTAAGGAGTTATTTCCAAGAATGTGTTAATGTTCACCATTTGAATACTGGTTTTATCATTTTTCATGTTTCAAGAATGAGAATCAAAATTATGATGATGATCTACCACTGAATTGTGTTATCCATATGATCAACGAGAAAGAATGATGTTTCCACCTTGCGGTTCAACATGAGTGTTCTTAGGGCATGACATATGTAGTCCCACTAGACATAAATTGGATAAATGCCTAAATTTTCTCTTTTTCTTGCTTATATACTGAAGTCCCCTACCCCCCTAAAGATGCTAATATTTAATATAGGTATAATGCACCACTGAAAAGAACAGGTGGTCGTTCAACTAGTTAGCCATTGACTTGTACTTTTCTCTTTTTCTTGCTTGTATACTGAAGTCCCCTGTAGAGACTAAATATTTAATGTAGGCATAATGAACCACTGAAAAGAACAGGTGGTCAATCCTGTCACCTTAATAAGGTTTTTCCACTAGTACAGGTGTGGACTATATTCCAATTTTATTGTCAAAACTCAAAAGTACAGATTATAGAATTTTAATCTGATTACTGTGACCAAGTATTACATTCAGATAACATAGATTACATAAACTCTTAATTGATACTAAAAATCAATACTAACTGCATGTCAAAAATTTGATATGATCATCAACAATGGTATCGAGCAAGTTATTGGTACTAGCATGAATACATCTGCATATCAAAGTCTTGTGAAGCCAACTATAGTATTGAGTGAATGTCATGACATGAATAAACATATCCAATCATAAACTTTTGCCTAAAAAGCCCCTCTGTTGTAACGTAGTCAACGGTAGACAAAAGTAGAATTTCATAACAAAAATGTGAACTCGTGCTCTAAATTTGATAAATGTACCATTTCCACATTAAGAAAGAAATGGACATTGGAGGACCTGAGACCTGAAACGCCCAATATTTCTGATAGTTGTGACCTTTGGATGAGTTCCTGTCTGGAAATTCATGTGATAAAAAGTTGATCAGTACAACAGTCTTATTTTTTATAAGAATTGAATCTGCCAGAGAGCAACGATTACCTCAATAGCATACTGCTCAGCAGGAAGACCAAATGCATCCCATCCCATTGGGTGCAACACATTAAAACCTTTCATGCGCTTGTATCTCGATAAAATATCAGTTGCTGTATATCCAAGGGGATGACCGACATGCAATCCAGCCCCACTGCAATAACAAGTAGATTGGTAAAAAAAGGAGGAGGAAATATCCTGGTGAATGTAACTTCACAAAAATATCTCACTACACACAGGATATAACCAATTAATTCAGTACAGCTTGATTTATCATAACAAAAACATTGTTTGCTCTTTTTTTTACTGATATGAAGGATGCACACCAAGTTTCTTGTGTTCATTTCACCACCTGATTGTTTGTTTCTTGGTTAAAGAGACCATTTGCAGTAAGGTATTAGGAGTAAACAAAATTATCTAAGCCTGAATGACCACAATCACAGGAATACTAAGTACATAATATCTATAAATAGAAATCCTTTTTCATTGATAAGACTATAATCAATGATTGAGTATATTTTTATGGGGCCTACCTCCCTTAAGTGCTTGGCAACAGATCCATGGAGACATATACATGCAAAAAACTTGACTCATTTTTTTTAAGAAGACAACGCTAAACAGTCCTTTCTTCCCCCATACGCAACCCCTCATATATACAACCTTTAGATGCTACTTGTGTGCCAAGCGCTTTACAGTTTTTAGCCGATTAAATGATAAATAGACATCTAGACACCTATTTAATGAGATCCAAACTAACAGGAAGAAGCACTTATTAGGGACCAAAGAAAGGCTGAAGGAGTTCAACACTTCGCACCAAAGGAAATAATTGGGGCAGAAATAATAGGCCATTCTGAAGACAACTATCCTCTGGAGTGTTTTGTTGAAGAAACATAAACAACAAACAAAACATGAAGAAGAGATCATTTTGGGAAAAACTGAACTGTTTAAACAGGATGATTCTTGTTTAAACAGGGTTTGCCATTCAAATGCCCATTGTTTATTGGTGGGATGTTCAGACTGACCTTGAAACCATTTAAACAGCCATTTCAACTTTCTAAACGGTCATTTTCAGAACATTCATCCTTAGAAGCTCACTCAAAACTCAACTAATAACCAGAGCAAACCATCACAAACGATCATAATTCAATGTGCAATCCACGTTTGTCAATGAGAGACTCGAACAAATTGAAAGCGCAAAATCATTCGTCAATGGCAAAATCATTAAAAAAAACACTTCTTTTTCACAGAGAATTGATGATCACACCCCAATTCAAAGCCAGACTCATCCATCTCTCCGTCCAAGTCCACTCAAAAAAGACTCCATTTTTAACTCACAAAAAGCCACCCAAAATCAAGAAGAACGGCGTAGACACATACCTGGGATAGGGAAACATGTCGAGAATGTAGAACTTGGGCTTGGACGTGTCAACCTCGTCCGGAGTACAGAACGTCTTGTTCTCCTCCCAGTACATCTGCCACCTGGGCTCAATCTCATCGAAAGGGTACGCCTTTCTCTGCTTTACCTCCTGCTTCTGCTGCTTCTCCCGCTCCACACCTCCACCTTTGGTGTTACCATTGCTGCAGCATCTGAAGCGGGGCAACCTCCGGGGACCGGGGCGGAGGAGGGGGAATGGGGGGAGGGAAGCGGGTCTGTGGAGTGAAGTGGGGAAGAGGATGGTGAAGGGGGAGGTGGGGAGTCTGCCGTGGGTTTGGGTATGCATTTGGCGGAAGGAGGAGGAAGGAGAGGATGTCAGTCGAATGGGGACTAGAGGCGGTGGTGGGAAATGAGCGAAAGGATATGAAAATTGGAAGAGATGGATGGGATTTGCTTTGGGGTTTGGGAATACACCTTGGTGTTTATTGTAATTGAGCCTATATCCTTATATTTTATAATTGATGAGGGAGGTCCTCGTAAATCCCATAAACATCAATAACTTACTTTTATACTAGAAGCTTTGCATACTCTTCTACGAGATTAATCAGCAACTCTATGGCAAATTGGCAGTTAGTTTTAAAGTTAACTTGAATAGAATAGATATCAATGTTTTTTTATATTTTGAGGTGTAAGCTGCAAATAAGTCCCCAGTGGGCAGTGGGCCACGGAAAAATCTAGGAGTCGGGTGGTGCGGTGTCGTGAGGATAGCAAACAAGCAACCGCGGGAGTTGTCGTGATGGGGAGCGCGGGAATGCTCCTCCACTCGCAGCCGAGCTGCTTCCGCCACCCGAGCCCGATCCAACACCGCCCCAATCTGCCTTCCTCCACCCGCAGACCTTCCTTCTCGACCTTCCGTACCGTCGCCGGCCCCCACAGGCGGCGCCGGTTCCTCGCCGCCGAGGATGGCGGCGTGGAGAAGACGAGTGGAGTTTCTGCTGCTGTTGAGGAAAGAAGATCTGGTATGATAGATTTTTTGAGCTGAAGTTGGTGTCTTTATTCCAGCTTTTTGCTGCTGATATGAATTTTTAAAAGATGTGAGTTTTTCATGACGTTAGATTGGGTGTGGCCTCAAAGGGTAGTTCTGTTTTACGAGATTAGGGGTTAGTGTGTATTGGATAGTTTCAGCTTTCCTTATGTTTTCTTTGTTGGATTTGCTGGTGAAAGACCCGTTATATAATTTGATGGTAAATATCTGTTTTTTATTAAGATATGGTTAGAGAGCGGAATAGCTGAGGGAATTTATGGATTTTGTTTGGTTTCATGTAAGAATAGGTTTAATGGTTTCACTGGCCAAACCCTTCTAGAGAGGTAGTTATGGTGAGAGAAAGAGAACGAACGCATAGTTTGATTGTCATTTTATGTTTGGTTTGTACTTGCACACTGATTGGTACATCTAAGGGTTCTGTTTAACCTGTAAGAGTTGCAATTCCTGGTGGAGGTGAAAATATTGGACTCAAAACTGAAGTGTTTGGTTTTAACCAGAATCGGGATTACTTCTCTAGTGAGTTGCAAAGAAGTTATGTTCTTAAGATGAGAGAGAAAAAAAAAGGGAGTTGGTATTTCCACCATTTGGAGGAATACAAACTCCTTCTAAACCCCTCACTTTATTTGCCAAATTATTGGAGTTGACCAAATAAACACATATTTTGATGAAATTAAAGACAGCCTAGTGCCAGTTGAAAGGAATTAGAAAGAATTCTTTCTTTAGCATTTGGTTTGGTCGATTGTAGGAGTTTGACAAAAAAAGTGAGTGATTTAGGAGGAATTTACATTACTTCTTGAATTGGCTTGAATATCAATCCTCTCAGTCTCTTTTCCATCATTGTAGGAAGGTATGGTCACCATAAGCAACCAACTAGAAAAACCAATGTCAATTTCAAGAATTTAAAATGCTACCAATGAAACACTAGGGTCTAATTTTGGCTTGTCAACTCCGCCTACAATTACAACTCTTGCAAACCAAATAAAGCCTTAGAGGAGAGTGAGACAACATCCTGATTTGCTTCATAGCAATCTATTTGTTTTTCACGTATTCATTGCTTACTCTTGGCTATTACCCTTGAGATTTTTTTAAATGTGGTGATCCGGTGATACATCCACAGAAAATATCACCATATCAAAAACAACAAAGATGAGCATAAATTTATAATTAATGATCTTGAGGTGGATTTGTTCTGACTTTTTTCTCTCTTCCCTTTTTTTTAAACTTGTCTTCTAAGTTCTAATTATGCTCATTTCTTTGATTTTTGTTTATCCTATGTTATTTAATTGTCTGACCTATTGATGATTTTGCCACGAGAACAATGTTTCTAGTTTCAAAATTATGCTGTTTAGGGTTTAGATGAGCTCAGTGAATTCGAAGGAATCATTGCATATTTTAGGATGGTTGTTTTCTTGTATGTTTTCTGTTTTGTTTTTTCTTAGGTTCGCTTATTAGCTTGATTAGCTGACTGATTCTTGTACTATGTTTCAATTTTTTTTAAAATAAAATTTCTGATTATCACTCAAAAAGTTCTGCTGTTTAATCGAATTCATGTTATTTCTATTTGTCAGCAGGCGTGGAAAGTAAGTTGCAGGAACAATCACCAGAAAATGCTGAAGGAGATAAAGAGCAGAGTGCAATTTATGATTTTCTCTATCCTAGCAAAGAGCTCCTTCCAGATGATAACGAGATGAGCATATTTGATCATTTAGAGGAGCTGCGTGAAAGAATATTTGTTTCGGTTTTTGCAGTAGGGGCAGCTATATTGGGCTGTTTTGCTTTCTCCAAAGAACTGATTGTATTCCTTGAGGCTCCTGTTAGTGCTCAAGGAGTCAGATTTCTGCAACTCTCTCCAGGGGAGTTCTTTTTCACAAGTCTGAAGGTAAATTAAAGATTCCAGTGCTTTCATAATTTTTCTAGAATTGGTCTTCTTCTCAATTTCTGTGCTTCCTTCTTCATCTTTAAGATGGTTTCCTATTTCATTCCTGATTGCTGGATTTCTCTCCAATTACTTATAGGCAATGAGTATTTCTGAAATACTGATACCAACATACGGATACACATAAACAATGTACTAATTAAAATTCACTGTTGACCGGGATTTGATCCTAGTCCTGTCATGAAACTAGTTCCTTTTTAAATCCCTGAAATTGATTGGCTGCTTATAAAAAGGGTTAACAAATTATTCAAGCTTGAATAGACTGCCACTTGGGACCAAAATCTTACCTGATTTTAGTTAACTCACATATGGGCCTAAAGTAGATATGATTCTTGGTGCATCAATTAGGTATGGAATGCGTGGAGCCCATAGAATTAAACGTCGATTTTGTGTTGAACTTCGGTCTGATAAAAATAGGAAACATGTTGGACATCGATGGAAATGTTGTTTGGAAACACAGTAAATTTATGGAAGTCTATGAAAATAGTTAAAAAACTTTGAATTTTGATTTAAAATTCTGGGATAAACTAAAGTATGCAATAATCTACATCTTAGACTACTTAGATCAACTTCCTTAATATCTATCACATTAAAATATAGTAAATGGATATAATATAAATATCTTGAAGTATAAATAATACATAAAAATACTTAATAAATGTTTAAAAACACAAGAATTCAGAAAAGTTACCTTATATATGTTTAATACCACGAAGAATGCATTAGTTGATCAAAATATTCTTTTTGTACATCAACCATGTTGTGTTTTTGATGAATTTGTTTTCAAACTTGGGACTTTCTTTACAGCACATAGTTGTTCCAAGGCATATGACTATAATGTCTAATATTCATTGATGTAGTAATGGTATTGTGACATTAGTAGTTGTATTAAGAATCTCATTGGTGAATATTATGAAATTATATATACTAGTTGAGGAATTTCTTAAGGCTATCGAGGGATGTAAAAACGATTTTAAGGACGCTCAGGTAGTTGTTCTTCATATTGTGTTGAAAGAGGTGTATAATGAAAGAACGAGTTTATGACCCATCCAATTTGTTCGCTTGAAGTATAAGAAAATGTAGTTCTTGTCGAATCACTTTCAATGCTATAGTATGTCTGTCTAATAGAACCATCTTCATAAGAGCTATAATCATAAGGATCTCTTAGGATAATAAATACTCAAAGAGTTAAGTTTAACAAAAATCCTCTTGTGTGACGGTTGCAAGAGTCTTCATTTAATTATTGATTACATTGATCCCTTTGTCGATAATGAATTTCTGGTCGGACTTCATGATTTTCATCTTATGTAGCATGTGTGAAGGTATCCTTTCTGTAAATGGGCTAAATGGTCGTTGTGTCTCTTCCTGCCCTTGTGGTTGTTCTGTTATAGGTAGAATTGCATCTCCAATGTCACCACCATCATCGTCTAATGATTATGTGTTATCATCGTTATCTGTACCACTGTCATCTCTTAATCCTGGAGTATATCCACAAGAGCATCTTAATGAGCTCATATATTTTTCTACATCAATGTCATTTCACTAGCAATTTTAGAACATGGCTTACTTTGTTTTTCATGTAGAATTGATTCTCTATTTTCTTGCAACTACTGAAGTGTTGGATCATTTTCTTCGTCCTCATTAAAAATATATGTAAGATCTATTAGGTTGATATAGTCTTTTTTTCTTCCTCTTTGATATATTTTATTCTTAACTGCATGTTATAATGTACAAATATTAAGTCATTCAACCTTACAATGTTCAATCTGTTTCTTCTCTTTGCATGAATAAAGTTGAATGTACTTTGATTTTGTTCGAAATGTTGCTACTACTTGACAAAAAACCTTTGTAATAATATCCCTCAAATTTGAAGCATCTGTTACATCTAACATACACCATTCACCTGAATTATAATATTTAGTTATTAGTTATATTATGGAGTAATATTATGAAATAAAAAAATGATATTAAAACATTACTTGAAGTCATTGTATCATGAAAACATATCGTATGAGGCTCTCTAAATGATAGCAATTCATCTTAGAAGTACTTTATTTCATTGAGTGCTTGTACTTGGACATTAACATTAGACTTTATTTTTTTTATTACATCTTTAACAAATATTAATAAATCAGTACAACTTCCATGTTTATGACTGTATTAGAACTGTAGATTCAAATAATATGCTACATTGATTAAAAAAAAACTCATTTAACAAATAATTGTATAATAAATGAAACATAATGATGAAAAATATGAATACACATGTTAAAATACTTACTAGCTTCGTGTAAATGATGAAGAAGTATGTTAAATCATTTGTCATCTATAATTTTGAGGTATGCCTTAGATAATTTGTCTGCCACATTAACTACAATATCTTTCATCAATCTCATAGTCTCATATAAAAAACACACGGTAGGTTTATTATCACTATCCACCAACTATAAAACCTTCGAAACTGATTTCATAATATTTATAATCTTTCGACAATTCTCCTAAAAATGCATATTATTTATAATTGAATTTACACTCCTGCCAATTGGACTTTCACTCTTGTGGTATTTATACCATTATAACAAATTGAACACATATTTCAGTCTATTTTTCGATTAATCATGCTTTAGAGAGTAATATAATTTGTTGTAAATCAGATAACTCCTAGACGAATCAAATTACCACTGCAATACTCGGGTGACCTGATTAAAGTTAGTAAAAATGAGTGATTGTAAATGAAATTTGTTACAACATTTACATCTCTTATTATCTTCTCCACTAACTTCATCTTCTTAAAGTTCTTAAGTATTAGATCAATGCAGTGAGCTACACATGGTGTATAATTTATCTCGTACTTGTTCATAATCTTGGAACCAACTTTTGTAAAATTATTTCCATTATCAGTCACAATCTGAATCACGTTTATTACTCCTACTTGTTTAATGACTTCTTTCATTTGTTTATATATGTACTTCTAATATCTAATAACATCAGAAGTATCAATGGACTTCAAGAAAATTATACAACTATCACAGTAAACTATGGAGTTGATGATTCATTTCATTGTGGTATTTGTCTGACTATCATATATGACAATCATTTCATAAGTTGGCCATTGTCGTTTCAAGTCATTAATGTAGGCTTTTAATTTTTCCTTTTGTGCTTTAAGTTACTTGTTCATGATCTTGTGGTCAATTGGTGTCTTTACTTCTGTATCTTCTTTTGCTGCAACATCTAGCATATGTTGCAGATAAGGTCTTTTTACTGTTTTCGCAAAAATAGTATTAAAGAACATATATTTTGCTACAACTTAACGAACTTTTTTCTTGATATTTTCAAATATATCTTTAATCATCTTCTACTTTGAGACTTTTTCTCTAACCGTAGTTGCATCTGGATTGTCACATCTTTGACTATATGTTCTGAACAATGTCTTTACCTTTATCATTCCGTGTAATGTCACTATCATTGTCACTTTTACTTCCCTTGTAAGTTTGGATACTACCAGATATATGGAATCTTTTAATTTGTCCTCTATGTCATCTTTCATTTTTAGACTCCATTACTACTTTTCTATACATTTTTTTGTCTTTTAAAGTATCACAATCTACAAGATAAAGCATATCATTATCTGAATCCGATGTGAAAATAACACTATAAATATCTTTATTGAAAAGAATCTTGTTGAACCTTTCTTTTCTTCTCTTCTTGTGACTTCTTTTTGCTTTAGTATCCTTTAATAGTTGTTTTATTTGAGTAGAAACTACAGATGGACACGATTTACAGATAACAACATTATTATACCCACTAGCAAAGTGTTGCTTTAATCTTGTTATTCCTCCACGCTTCATTTACTTATCACAATATTTGCATTGTGTTTTTTATCTATCGTTGTCGATAAGATATTCATGCTACCAACCTAGATCCTTTGATTTAGCTGTCTTTACATCATCACAGCCTCAACTACTTTTAAATCATGAGAAATTTAACATTATGAAGGCTGAAAATAAAAGATAATTATTATTAATTTAATGAAATAATACATTCAAATATTTCCTGATTTTCTACATGTTTTAGTATTTTCTTACAATCATTCCTATTTTTTTATTCTTTTTTCTTGATTTTTAATTAGTTATGAAATATTCTGAATTTTTTTAAAATTATAAAAATTTACTAATTATATACAATTATTAGGTTAAATCTATGTATTATTAGATTAGGTCTATCATCTATGTAATAAAAATGAAATATTATTAGGTTAAATCCTATTTTTTTAATTAATTTCGAAATTAACACGAAAATTCCTTAAATCTATATAAATACCTTAGATCTATGCAAAAACGTGATTATTAAGTTAAATCTATATATTATATAAACAATTTATATAATTATATATCAAGTTATTAACATCAAGATTCAAAATAATAAAATAAACTTGAGAAAACCTTTGATTTATGTAATATTATGTTAGATCTAATTAAGATCTAGGTTTATATCTAAGATTTACATGTGAACTCAAAAAAATATGAAATTACATGCAAAAATCTAAAATCTAGCTTAATAAATTGAAGAAAGATGAGGAAATGAAAAAATAGAAGTTGAAAAGAAACCCAAGAAAAATTGGTCCTTGGAAGCTCCATCGGACTCCAATGACCAGAGATGCAGGAAGCAACCTTGTTGTCTTTGCGGGGAGGAGAGGAGAGAAGAGACGAGAAAGCTGGCCATCGGACGATACGAGTGAAGGTGGAGGAGACGAGAAAGCTGGTTGGATGATACCTTGCTGTCTTTGCAGTGAAGGCGGAGAAGACAAGAATGTTGGTTGGACGGCTAAGGAAGGAAGAATGCTTGTGTCATGCATGTCAGACAGTATGAGCTCGGATCGGTACAAAAAATCCTCTGTGTCGACCGACACGGATCGACTCTCTGATACAAGTCAAAATTCAGACCGAAATCTGGTACTTCGTGATGTATCCACAAATATTGTGTCCTCAGACCATGAGACCGACACGTGTCGGTGATATTTCGCTAACACATGTTGAAGTTTGTTTCTATGGTTGAGCCTAGCCGAATTTCTCTGACAGTGGATATGTTTCTCTATTCATGGATTATTCACCAGTTGACAGACACATCTCACAATTCAATTTAATAACTATTGGGTACTCAGTAGTGTCTGATCACTTCATGCTAAAACATAAAGAAGATTAAGTTTTGCTGCTTCCCTTTTTATGAGCTAGGTTGCAATTGTTTATGTTGTTTCTGTGGCAGAGTGGCACTTGATTGTATCAAAAAATATTCTACGAAGAGTGAATTACTCATTCTTTAGAAAAAGCAAAGAGTGAATTACATTACGTAAAAGAACTTTAAGCACTATGCCATGGAGCTGATAAAATAAAAAAATTGATGATTACATTGTCGTAAAGCTTAATATTTATAATTTTCATGTACCAAGGGATTTCCACCCTGCAACTTTTGATAAAAGGATGTAGTAACAATTAAATCAAGGGATCTGAACTCAGTCCCATAGGAGAATGTTTTCCACAGAACAAGTTACTTATTGACACTTCTATGTATCATACAGGTATCTGGGTACTGTGGGCTTCTTTTGGGCAGTCCTATCATACTGTATGAGATTATAGCCTTTGTTCTCCCTGGTCTAACAAAAGATGAAAGGAAGTTCCTGGGTCCTATTGTGCTGGGCTCCTCAGTGCTTTTCTATGCTGGTATTTCCTTCTCCTATTCAGTTCTGTCTCCAGCAGCGTTGAATTTCTTTGTTAACTATGCGGAGGGAGCTGTGGAGTCATTGTGGTCCATAGATCAATACTTTGAGTTTGTCCTAGTGCTTATGTTCAGCACAGGATTGTCATTCCAGGTAAATCATTTATATGACCCCTTTGTCCTTTTCTGAAACTGTCTTCTTTTTGTGTCAAATTCATGGCTACATGTAGACTTGAGTGGGAAATATTCTAGTATTTATATTGAATATTTCAATGCATCAAAATCCTGACTATGGTCTTCTGGTTTTAATTTATTTCAGGTACCTGTCATTCAACTCCTATTAGGGCAATCTGGTCTGGTAACTGGGGACCAAATGCTGTCAATATGGAGATATGTTGTTGTTGGTGCCGTTGTGGCAGCTGCCATCCTGACACCATCAACCGACCCCTTGACACAGATTCTACTGGCAGGGCCACTAATGGGTCTGTACTTGGGTGGTGCCTGGATGGTAAAGCTTATTGGTCGTTAAGTAAAATTCAGTTCGACTCAGTTTTTGTCCCAAGCAGGGTGTTATAATTTCCACATTGTATCATAAACACATAAGAAACAGGTAACTGTCAGTTGTATGTTGTATTATTCTCTTGTTTTTGTTGAGGATTTCTCTTGCTCAATATCTAGAAAATGTATCTGAACACGTTCCTTGGTTCCATTTCTGAATTGATATTTGTTCCAATAGTATGAGAACATTGAGGTTGGTAAAGCAGAAACAAAGAATGAGTTAATCAATAGAAAATTAGGAATGACTTGTTTGTAGCCTGTAGGTAAAAGAATACCAGTTTTGGCATCCACAGCATGCTGTAGGGTGGGAATGCAGCGCTGAAACAGAGTTTATGTGAATGACTGATTTGATGCCTGATTAACATGGTAGTATGGTTTCAGCTGGGTTCTACTTTGGAGTCTTTCCTGTAACCTGCGTATACATAATTGGTATGGTTTCATTACCAGCACATGTTGTACATGTATTCGCATGTTTTTGGTCATGTAATGCACCACCACTGTTGATAGGGGGTTTTCATTTGTATACTGGGTCTCGAGTGTGATATGATCTTCAACTTCACTATCATCATTTGATATGGCTCCAGTGGTTAAGATCAAAAAATTGGTGAGTTACCTTTTTTTTTGACTTATTGGGACAAAGGATCTATTAAAATAGTATATGATATTGAATTTGCAGGACAAAAATCCAAAAAAGTCGGTCTTCGTATCACCCACTTGTTTCGTGTATGGCTGTGCAACTTTCGTTCGTCGGCAGTGGACTTTTCTTACTTCTTCTAGAGGTGCATGGTTAAGAAGCAGGGATGGATTAGCAGTGGCTGGCGGTGCTGAAATTTTAGAAGAAATCGCTTTAATTACTTCATGGGCTTCTTCGCTTACTTGGTTACTCTCAAGAGAGAAAAAAAAAGTATTGATATGCATTAGTCGATTACGACACCTGTGCATATATAATTACCATGAGCAAATTAAATATCAACTTACAATACTAGTGCACATATAATTACCACTACCAAATTAATTAAACACCAATTTATCTACTTCCCGTGCTAAAGAAATCGTCTCACCCATCGTTTTCAGATATGTTACGTCCATCAGTCCACATGATTGGTAATGACTAAACAAATATGCTTAATATTCAACAGGCTACATGCTTGGATCCATCAAGGAAAACTTCTAGACCACCTGTTTCTTATCGAAATATCTTTCACCAGAGTACCATGTTCAGTTCTTCGTCTAACAATCCACAGCAATTTCTTCGTTCTACATCTTGTCTTTTTCGGACATGATGTTACAGTTCATCTTGTCTCTTAATTTAAGTTTTAACTGAACAATTTTGTCATAAAATTGTTATTTGTGGGCCATAAGATGAACTTTTTACAGGGATCTTGAATCAAAACAAGCAAACGCCTTCATCGATACGGCGAGTCGCAGCTTTACACGAGCATATTATGTCTTGAACATAATATATATCTAATTACCATTCAAAAATAGAGGCAGTCAACACCATTGTCCAGTTGAATCCATGTACGCCAGATAATATTCTAGAATATAATATGTCAAATGTCAAGTCCATGTCACAAGATTGTAACGTAGGGTGTCCAGGAATCATTCTGTTTTACGTTTAATATCTCCTCAAATCGTTGAAATCTCCAGGGAAGTAAGAACACAAGAACAAGATGCATTTATTGAATAGTCATACATCAAGATCAGTTTGGAAGGGGAAATTGTTATCCATTCTGGACTTATTGGTCGATTAGACAACCATGCCATTAGCATATTAATGATTTTTTGCCGTATAGTTAATGCACATCATCGTTTTCCACCATATGACATTTCTCTGTGCAAGGCATAGAACACGTCCACAAGAAGGCTGTGCCAAAATATTCAGACCAAAAACGTTTACGTAATGCCATTTTCCACCACTATAATAATAATAATAATAATAATAATAATAATAATAATAATAACTGTCTCACACACCAGAACACAACCCAGTTTTTCATTCTTCCACTAGTTTCTTCTCCATCATCACCTCCTCCTCCTCCATTTTCTAAATTCTTCTTCTTCTTCTTCTTCTTGATCACAACACAACCACTTGAGTTAGTTTCTGGATCCAAAGAAGAGATGGAAGAGGGAGATTTGAAGTCTCCACTGCTGCCACCTGAGCTGGGGACTAGTGAGGTAGTGGTGGGATGGAGGGAGGTGGTGGATGAGCTGAAGAGGCATCTGAGGTTGGCAGGGCCACTGATAGCAGTTAATCTTCTGCAATATTGCATCTTGTTCATATCACTCATGTCCGTCCGGCATCTTGGACAAACCGCCGCCATAGCAGCTACCATGACCACCTCCTTTGCTACCGTCACCGGATTCAACATAATGGTGAGATCCACCTAGACATCTACTCCATGGGTTTCACATGTAGCTTAAAATATGGTAATAGTGGATTATGCTTGCTTTCAGTTGCATGTGATATGCATATTTATGCAGGAAATAATAGATTTTATCTTGGGTTGTCTTGTCTTTGTTCAATTTTGAGGAAACTCAGAGTTACCAAGGAATTTGGAAGCTATAATAGATGATTGAGGCCTAGAATTTAGTTTGTTTTACTTTAAAAAAATCAAGTGTCTGGTTGTTTTGTTTTCTGAAAAACTTCTAAAAATTAAGACCACTTGGCATGTTTGGATGCTCATACGAAAGACTTGGGCCTGTCAGAAAGAATATGTCAGAGTACATACAAGCCAATGGATGTTTGACTCCCTTTTGGCTACCTTAAGGCTATTTTCTCATCTCAATTTTATGAAAAACAATAGCATCTTATCACAACAATTTGGAATACCAACGCTCTCTGCAATTTTCTCTGGAATGTCCTTCAGTCGATGCATATACAATACATGTTATAATCGGCTCTCATAAAGTTTTGATCGACCACCTGTGATACAATGCATAATTTTGATGGATCCCACTTTGTAAGATAAAATAGTTAACCACCACATTAAAATCAATTTATGGTAGCGAAGTCCACAAGAAAATATTACATCTGACACCCCCTTCAGGTTGATAAGCTTGGATAGGATGTGGCATGTAAACGGTGAAGTTTGTTGCATGATTAGATTCTTCGAACACATGACAGAACAAGAGCTAGTGAAAAAAAACCCCATAAAAATGTCAATAAATATTTAAAATGGGAGATTAACTTGGGCGAGTTATCTATCTGAAAGCATCTTAACTACTATACTTGGTTCATCTGAAGATATGTCCACTGGAATACTTAAATTCAACACAGTTATTTCGATAAGAGCTTAATTTCTTACACTATAATATAAGAATAAGATATTTTTATGCAAGAGGAGTGGTCTAGTAATTGAACCAATTTAAGTTCAGGCCTCAACCATTGGATCTAACACCATAATTAAGATCAACCACAAATATGCCAAGTTCATATATTTCGGTGTTACACAGTTGTACATTCATACAACTGTGCGGTTGTATAGTTACGATAGTTAGATGAAAGATCTAACAATAGTCAATAACACCAAATTAAGTCCATGACTCACATGGTTATTCTTGTTGTTATACCATAAGCAACATGAAACTATTACCCACACTAACACCACATCATCTACTCATGAAGCCAAACTAATTTATGAAATGTTCTGTATTGTGCAGATGGGAACAGCAAGTACCTTGGACACCTTCTGTGGGCAGGCATTTGGTACCAAAAAGTGCCATATGCTTGGTGTGTACAAGCAGAGGGCAATGCTTGTCGTCATATTTCTTTGTATAATCATTGCAGTAATCTGGGCAAACACAGGCAACATCCTCAAGTCAGTTGTGCAAGACCCAGAAATAGGTGAAGCTGCAGGAGAGTATGCTAGGTGGATGCTCCCAAGCATTTTTGCATATGGCCTTCTCCAATGCCAATTCAGGTTTCTGCAGACACAGAATATTGTCTTCCCAATGTTGGTGTCCAGTGGGATCACAGCATTGGTTCATCTTTTGTTATGCCGGGTTTTGGTATTCAAATCTGGGCTTGGCTTTAAAGGAGCTGCATTGGCAAATTCCATCTCCTATTGGATGAATGCTGTTGTTTTGGCCATTTATGTGAGGTTGTCACCTGACTGCAAGAAGACATGGACTGGGTTTTCGAAGGAGGGATTGCATGATATCTTCAACTTTATAAAACTAGGCCTTCCATCAATGGTGATGTTGTGGTATGTCCTAAGAAAATGCAGTTTTCTTAAGAAATAACTGTGTTTTTCTTAATCTATATTTCATTATTAGGAAGTGACAGGATTTCGATTTTCAAATGTGGAAATACTTATTGTTAAAAATTTCGTTTTTACTTGAGGCAGCTGGGAGTTTTGGGCATTACTGTTGATGCTCATACTTTCTGGAAATCAAACAGATCCAAGGACAGAAATGTCGATGTTGTCTATATGGTGAGCCATTTGTTAGTATTTCTAGATTTTCACTAATGACTAACATTTGTTGTTTGAGAATTAAGATTGTTGAATATAATTAATCCACTGAAATTCAGTTAAGTAGGGATTAACATGTTACAGTGACAATAGTTCAATATTGTTTTATTTCAGAACAAATTGTCAGCACTTTGTGTTAATCTAAGTATTCTTCTTTATTGTTTTACTATATCCTCCAACTTAACATGGTATATCTAATTTAATTTTTAAAAGCAATACATTCTTCTTTGATGCTAATGTTTCCCCCTCTCCTCAGCCTTAGCACTGCATCAATGGTTTACATGATTCCTTTTGGTCTTGGCAGTGCAGTAAGGTCAGTCAAACACCAGTACTGATTTACCTTCTATTTAATCAAATATCTACTTTTTAGATACATTTCTTTTGTCTTTTTGAAGATTGCTTCAGATACATATCTAATTTTGGTTTTTACTTCAGTGTAAGAGTTTCCAATGAATTAGGTGCTGGCCGGCCAATCGCTGCTCGCTTAGCAGTATTTGTTGTGTTACCACTGGCCATTGCACTAGGTTTGGTTATTGCAATAATCATGATAGCAGTGGCTGGTATTTGGGGCTACACATATAGCAATGAAGTGAAATTGGTAGAACAAATATCAACCATGATGCCATTACTTGCAATTTCTTCCATGCTGCATACAATTCAATCTGTCCTCTCAGGTATAACAAGCTTCTTGACAGAATCTCTTTTTCCTGAACCTATTAAGCGTCCACTTCGTAGTAATTGCTTCCTGCACATTTGCTAGTAAAAAAAAAATAGTGTATATGTAGATGATGCAAGAATTTTATTGAAGATTGTGAAAGTGATGAACACAATTGATACACTGAATTTTTTTTAGGAAATGCTAGAGGTTGTGGTTGGCAAAGGATCGCTGCTTTTATCAATGTTGGATCATATTACTTTATGGGCATTCCTTCTGCACTGCTGTTGGCCTTTGTAGTCCATATAGGCAGAAGGGTGAGTTTTCTCCATTTTATTGATATAATTTCAGTTAAAAACAAATTTTTTTCATGTTGAAGATTGTATTTATCCTTAATATTCTTGTTGTTTAAAAAAGCAGGGCATGTGGATGGGGATTACCTTTGGACTATTTGTAGAAGTTTTGTTACTTATGACTGTTACACTTTGTACTGACTGGGAGAAAGAAGTAGGTATTTTGAGTTTTGAAAGTTTCTTTCTTTCGCTCTCTTCACCTCTAACACACTCCCATTTTCCATTTTGCAGACCTTCCTAGCTGTAGAATGACAGACATCTCGAAGACTTGAAAAGTTGACAAATTTTCAGCAATGTTACAAAGTAAGAAACTTTCATTCATGTATAATTTTTAAGTTTGTAATTCTAGAAATATTGACCATCATAAGATTGTTAGTGGTCAAGTTTTTTTTTCTATTCATTTAGTCAATGAAAATATCGACTTGTCGATCTGTATTGATAAATGTGTCTGTCGATCCCAAGGGATTGGACTTGTAGATATTATCGCTTCCAGAAAAAGCACATGTACAAATCAGATTGAAGTTTCTTAGATTGTATTTTAGTATGTTAGCATTTTGACTTCTGCCGTGACTGTACTCGTGTTTGAAAGTTATGTTTAATGTTTTACGTGGGAGGTTTCCATAGCATACACAATTGTACTTCTTACATTGGCAATTATATGTAATTTGCAATCCTATCTTTATTCTCCAATGGAGCTGTCGAAAAATCCTATCTAATTGAAAGGTTGTGGAATATGGTTTGCATCAGTTCCTGAAGGTTGAAGGTCCATTTAGGTCTAGATTAAACTTGTTCTCTATAGTTTTTGAATTGCTAACATTTGTGGGAAAAAGGTAATGGGAAATCATTTATATTGTGAGTTTTTTATGGAACTATTTCATGTCAAACTGGAGACTAATCATACATCCTAATTAAAGAAGATGATTGTCCTTACTGGGAGTGATTTTTCTTTGCTGTAGCGACATTTACATGCTCAGATTGATTGGAATATACAAGTGAATAGGAAAGAATCTTGATATGGGTTGCTTTATTGCTGGATGGGTGTTACATGGCATGGCTCGGTGGTTGCTAGGCTAGATAGAAAGGAAGTCTATGTGTTGAAGAGTCATGATGAGGTACCGAAGGGACATCAATGCGGGAAATGGTGGAAGAGGCATATTGAAGGTGTCGAAGGGTGAGGGTAGGGCAACAATAGAAAAGATGACGAAAGGGGCGCATTGAGGGTGATTAGTATAGGAGCATTGATGACGGTGTGGGAGGAGAAGGACAATAGAGGAATGGTCAGAGGGAGAGACGCCTTGGCCCATCTAAGGCATGGGAAGAGCATCATGTCGATCCTCGAGTTAGGCACCCTACCACTGCCTGAGGCAGCTCGAGGATCCAATTGAACGTATATATCTACCAGCCTTCGAGCAGCGAGGCAAGCAATCTCATCTTGCTCAATCCAATTATCAATTCCTCCAATCGAGTACTAACTTGAGCATTAAAGCATCTCGGGTTAGATCCTCTAGTTGGAGACATGTGACTCTTTTCTTTCTCTTAGCAGTTAGTCACCTCAACATGATCGTTTTCAATCGTCAGATCCCCATCTAACTCGTAAGAGTAGTATCAAATCTCTATATATACTTATATAGTATATTTTGATGTTATGATGTGTTAGATAATCTCAATTGCAACAATAATTACTTGCATGATTCATAGGCATGATAAATTCAGAAACATAGCTGAATGTATAATCCCTATGTATTTAAGTTCCCTTAAACCATTATCAACACTCTTCTTCTATAATTTCAGATAATAGATTTACGTTCCTTGTTTAATAAACTTGTCGGTTGGTCTTGCACTAGTCTAATTTTTAAACACTGCAATTAATAGAACAAATTAAAAAGCGGACCTCAAATGATCTGCGTAATACCACGAATTTAGTTACACATCGCTCAGAAAAAAGAAGTAAATGAGCTAAATAAATATGAAAATTTATTACCATTACAACATCAACTTAAGCATTTTATACTTAGTTAATGGATCTAGGGTTGTAAGCTAGTTGGGTTTCAGCTATTACAAATGGTACATCTACAACATGAATTACTCAGAAATGTGAAAATTAAGTACTAAAAGGAGTGAAACCTTTATAGAATCATATATTATCTAGTTAAGACTAAAAATCCTAACGAGGACGTCAAATGTACATGTAAAGAAGATTCTAATACACTAAATTTAATTATACATTACTTAGAGAAAAATAAATAAGCTAAATAAAGACTAAGACCCACTATCATTACAACTTCAGCTTAAGCTTTTCAATTGGGTTGATAAGTTTGAGGTTGTTAATGGCAATTGAACTTAGGTTGTAAATCTATTGATGTCAAATCTTAGACCATCTCCTAACTAGTCTACAATTTCAACTTAAAGCATTTTCAATTGACTTGATGAGTTTGAGGCTGTTAAGGGCAATTAAATCTAGCTTGTAAATCTACTGATGTCTAATCTTGGGACCACCTCCCAAGTCCCAACCCCCAGTGCCAAATGATTTCCAGTATGATTGAGAATCCAACAATGAAGTTCACCATGATGATGCTCAGGTCTTGTTCATGGTCTCATCCCTGGTGGTGAGTACAGAAGTTTTTTCTTCTATGTAAACAGTTGTGGGCCTGTGGCTACCATTTCGTTAGAGATCCTCTTTAATAATGGTTGACCACAAAGGAAAGTTTTTCCAAACGATCTGCAAAAGCTTATCCTTTCAGGTGCTTTGAACTCATATATTAAGATATACATTTATTTGCGACATCGTTTGGCCAGAAAGGTCTCCTTAAATTAATATTATCATAAAATGGAAATATAACCAAATTGCATTGACAGAGATAGGTGATAAAGTATGTCACATGGTGCTGCAGTTTTCATACTGTACAGTTCGTACCAACGTCAAGCATTGATTTTTTTTAGCTGTTTGGATGTGGAATAAACCTTAGTATTCTATTTAGTCGTGTAAAAATAAAAAAGTTATTGTTACGTTGGTATACTGAATTATATTAGATTTTCATTTTGATATTCTTAACTTTAAAAAGATTCACTTTAGTACTCTCAATTTTCATTTTTATCTCAATATCAAATTTAAATACTAACGTTGTTAAAATGATTTTTCTTTTTTCCGTTATACCATTTCTTTACAATTCGTCTCTTTCTTCCTTATTTCTCTAATTTCACTCGCAGTGAATTTTTCCCATTTCCATGTACAGTGGCGAACATCTAGTTCGATCTTCCTCGTCCTTATCCCTTCTTACTACTCAATCACACCAAATGATTCCCTCCTCCTTGCTCTTCTCTCGGAGAAAGAGAAAAGGTTCGTTGTTCTAAGTTAAAAATTGAATCTTTTGAACAATGTGTTCTTATCCTTTTCGAATACACCTTTATTTCCATCCTCTTCCTTGCAAATATGTTGAATCTTGTATATAACCATCATCAAAGTTGAGCTTAACATAACAAGAAGAAGAAGAGGAAGAAGAAGATTATTCTAAAAATGAGTTGTTTTACCATTCTAAGGAGCAAGAAGAAGAAATCCGATCCAATCGTAAGGAAACCCAACAATAGCAACTTCAAGGAAACATCTTCTTCTTCTCCCACCACATTCCTCGAGCCAAAGGTAGTCTAGCCATCTTTCTAATATGCACCTTCAAGCTTCAAAACAAGAACAACCAAGGTGATAACAATGACGACCCAACCCATTGCCACCACCACTCATGTTGCCAATAGCAAGTCGTTGGCATTATCCACCCCTTTCACGTTGGACGTCCCAAACGAGGACCCCTTGGCATCTATGGAGTTTGAGGAGCAAGAGGAAGTCAATAGTCGCATTGGGAAAGATTTTCGAGTACCCGACTACAACCACTTCCTTTGCTCTCATTGTAGGAGAGCTTCATGTTGAAGAATCTCAGGTGCTTTAGTAAGTTTTCAAATAATTCTCATAGAAGTTTGGCTTCGTCATCTAGGCTATTGTCGTTGCCTCCGTGGTGGGCGTTGTGGAGTTTTCAAGTGAAGAAGAAGAAGATGAGGAAGGGAAAAAAAGCTAGTGGGTGTTTTCTAGTGAAAAATGGAGGAAAAGGGTGGACAAATATTTTTGTTCTAATATTGTAAAACTATAAAAACTTAATATAAATACTAAACTGATAAATTATGGAAGTTGAGGGTACCAAAGTGAACTCTTTTAAAATTAAGGATATCAAAGTGAGAATCTAGTATAGTTTAGGATACTAACATGATAATAACTCATAATCAAAATAAATTCAGAATAGCAATTCCTATTCTGGTTTACTTATTCTAAAATAATTATTCTGCAAAAGGAATAAATAAAATTATTCTGATGCATGCATATATACGGTATGTTTATTTTTTGTTTAAAATTAATACATACATAATATGATGTACACATACTTTAAATTAAATATATATCTTGATAATTAAATTAATTATTATTAATGGATATATTTTTCATTTATTCCAACACATATTCTGATACTTATTTCACTTTTTACCTAAGTTAGAATATCTCATTATACATATTTATTCATCTTTTAAAGAAAATCACTTTTAAACTAAATAGCAATACTATCATGATACTAAAATCACTTTTCATTTATCCCTACTTTTAAAGAATTAGATGATTTATTAGTACAGCTAAAGATAATTTGAAGAAATTGTTTGAAGAATGTGTTACTAAATTTGTTAGTACTACTTCAAGTGTTTCTACTATTAGTTCTAGAAAAATTGATGAAGATTCTGTATATGGAGTAGAATAAATCAGAAAAAAGGAAAATATGTTAAAGTAACAAATAATAACGAATTAGAAAATTATTTAGATTGTAATTTTAATTTTATTGAATATGCCACAACTAGTTTATATTTATTAAATAAGTGGTCTATTAATTCAAATAGGTATCCTATAGCCTTCTGTGTGGAAAAACATGTAATAATAATTCTCACTTCCAATATGGCACTGAACTCTACTTTTTTTTTACAAGTCAAAGAGTCTTAACTCTTAGACTACAAGAGTGTAAATTATCAAAGAAATCGTTAAGAAGCCTTGATTTTCCTAAATGACTAGTTCGATGTGGAACAAAGAATAAACAATATGAAGTTGGACAATGGTGATACGTCGAAATCCATAGTCGAAATGGAAGGCTTGAATAAATTGTTTTTTTTAAAATTTATTTGGTAATTTATATACCTTTATATATTTATGTAAAACTTCATTTTATTTTCCAAATTAATGTAAAATTTTATAACCTTGTTTATGTAATTTCATTGGTCTATTGTTTAATAAAATATTGATTTTATTGATTAATACATTTATTTATGATACTATACATTTGTTTATTTTTTAAAGATGAGCCAACCCAAACTTGACCCAACCTAATCACCCTGGTTTGACCAAGGGCCAAGGGACAGGTGAGGCTCACTAGCTCAGGATTCGCTTTTCTTAGTTCGGCCCAAATCCAGTTCGTGTCCAGATTGGGCCAGAACAACTTGGTCTAGGGGTCATTTTTATGTGGCCCTGGATTACTAGCAAAACCACACTACATTTTATGTTGAGAGCAAAAACCACACCATTTTTGAAACCTTCCCTATTATTTTATGCAAACTTATTTAAGTATTTGTAACCATGCCGGCAGAGAGATATCGCAAAATAAATGCGAAAGGTCGGCAAAATCACGTCGAAAAATAAAACAAAATGCAAAAATGCAGGAGTCGCCACCTAGTCTATTATGGAAGACGAGGTAAACCATAAACATGAAAAATCATGTAAAACAATAAGGACAGGTCTGCGAAAACCAGAAAGATGTGGGTAAGGATCTCTGTTACGTACGAGGAAGGTGTTAGGCACCCTCGTACGCCCGATGAAATCGGTCTTCTATGATTTCTCCAATGCTTATGAAATGTTGGCTTTTCAGCCTTTTGCTATACACCCGAGGGCGATATGCCATGCCATGTTAAGTGCCTTATGCTAATAGGTGCATGATGTGCGGGGT
>JAMKQA010000492.1:0-29700 GCA_024699735.1 Posidonia australis
ATAAACCCATCAACTTGTTTTATTTTTAATGCATGATTTACATGGTAATTCTTGATCCTATGCATTTACATCATGTTTTCAGTATTTAATCGTAGCATTTGCATCGGTCTATTAGCATAAATCACTTTGTCCACTGGCAGTTCTGGGTTGGGTTCTGGATTAGCAGCAGTCTGAATCAAAACCTGCGGCGCACCAATCTGGCGCACCTTCCAGGCGCACCAGGTTGGCACACCTAACTAGAGCACCAGTCTGGCGCATGCATCTGCTGCACAGACTGGTCAGAGGGTATTTTGCATGCGTATTTACATGGTTTTCCGAATGGCTTTTAGTGTGATTTCTGCTTTGCTGACTCTCTGGTATTCCATGATACTTCATGATCGCTATGCTATGGATTTATGGGTTTTTGCTCTATTTTCTTGATCTATCCATGTGGACTCTGGTAGGCTGTATTCTGCACCTTTATCTTATACGAAAAGCTTGTGCTTCAGCCCATAATCCAGAGACTTGGATGATCTGGTTTTCCTCATTTTAGTTGCATTAGTGTAACTTTGTGTGAGGCTATTGGCCCTTGATCACAGGGTTCACCAACTCTTGCATTTGAATCATGTTTTAAAAGCCAATGCATTTGATTTGGTTTCCTCGAGTTTTTACAGCTTTCCCGAATGCATTTTTACATGATTCAGCTTTCCAGAACACATCTTTATAAGATTTGGTATTGCATATCTTCTCTGTTTTAATCCTGCAACATTCTGGACCACCTAGGCGCACATAGGTGGCGCACCAGACTGACTCACCAGTCTGGCGCACCAAGCTAGCACATTGCTCTATTTCAGCATACAACATGTTTTTTACATCCTTGTCATGCTTTCTCGACTTGTTTTCTTCTGGATTTTCCCTGGTTTTTCTCCTGGATTTACTAGGAAGGCACACTTTGTTTTACTATTTTATGTGTTTTAACTTGCATTTGCATTTGCATATAGAGCAATGATGAGAAATCACCCAACATGATACAACTTTGATTTGATTATGCAATATCCTTGCATTATACACTTGACCCGGGATAAAAGAGTGATATTTCTGAGCATAGGACACACCTCGCATATCATGCACCTATTAGCATAAGGCACCTAACATGGCATGGCATATCGCCCTCGGGCGTATAGCAAAAGGCTGAAAAGCCAACATTTCATAAGCATTGGAGAAATCATAGATGACCGATTTTATCGGGCGTAAGAGGGTGCCTAACACCTTCCTCGTACGTAACAAGGATCCTTACCCGCATTTCTGGTTTTCGAAGACTTTTCTTGTTTATTGTTTTGCATGATTTTTCATGTGTTACTTGGTTTTCCTCGTCTTCCATAATAGACTAGGTGGCGACTCCTGCATTTTTGCATTTTATTTTGTTTTTCCGTCGTGATTTTGCCGACCTTTCGCATTTTCTTTGCGATCTCTCCGCCGGCATGGTTACAACAATACCTTGAGATTTGTTAGAAAATACAATTTCCACATGGGATGTAGAAAGAACCTATAAACACCATGTTAATGAGTATGGAAGTGTTAACGTTAGTACATCTTCAAATTCACATATCTACATTGTCTAGAATTCCAAATGCCACCTATTATGTGATATTCATCTTACTTGGACCGTGTTTTAGCTTCTACCATAGCTCTCTAATTTGACATTTATCTCTAGACTATTTAATCTTTTATTCGACAATGAGCTTGTTGTTTGGTCAGAAACAATTTGTGTTCCTCAAGTATTTTCCTAAAGGGTTTAAATGTAAACAAGACTGTATTTCTTTATTTAGATAATTTTTCTTTGGATTTATGATCCTTTGTCTGTAAGCTTAGATTGCATTAATGAAATTTGATTAATATGTTATACCCCTAAAAAAAGATGTTTTTTAGTTTAGACCATGGATGAAGAATGCATCAATCAATTGGCAGAGAGAGAAGCTCATGATAAAGTTGGAGGAAAATAAATTTTAAAATTTCACCAATAATTTTAGGTTTCTTGTCTAAATATCCTTATTAAAATTGACAATTCTCAGAACACCCTTCATATTCTCATATTTTTGTCAATACTCCCATCATTTAAACTCTTTGTCCAAATGCCTTTGAGTTAATCTTTAACCTAATGATAACTAACATTATCAATAAGATGTTAGATTGTGAAATTACCTACATACTCATCTCAAGTTTGCTTTAATACTCCTTCAATAACCTCTTCATCTTCAACCACCTATCTCTCTTTCCTCTCCTCCATTGATGGTGGTGGTAATGGTGTGATAAAGAAGATGGTGCTGGTGGTGATAGTGATAGTGTGGTGGTGGCAGTTGCTATGATGGTTTTGTGGTGGTGAGAATAGGAGTGGTGACTATGTGGTACTGTAGCAGCAGTAGAGACTTTGGTGACAATTTGTGGTGATTATGATGTGGTGGTGGAGATGGTGGTAATGGCGATGGTAGTGGTGTTGATGATAGTGTTGATGATGGTGTTGTGATAGTGCCAAATGATGGTGGTACTGGTAATAGTGATTGACAATGTTGATGACAGTGTTGTAGTGGTAACAACCATAGTAATGGTGGTGATGGATGTGTCAATGACAATGTTGTAGTCATGGTGATAGTGACAGTGAAGGTGTTGTGATAGTGGTGGCAACAAGAATATTCGCAATGGTGTTGCAGTGGTGGCTATGACCATGCCAATGACTGATCCACGAGTCAGATTCGAAAACCAAACTCGTGGACCGATAAGGTCACGGTGAAGAGGCGAGTCCAAGGAAGGACACTCTACTCAAAGAGAAAACATCACAATCAAACAAAACAAAATGGACAAGGCAAAGGAGTTGCCACCTAGTCTATTAAATACAGGAAACGAGGAAAACCAAAGGTTAAAGAAAGAAAGTGATAAAACAAAGCTGAAGTGCAAAAGCGAAAATCCATGGCAAATGGATGCAATACATGAGTCAATGTGTGTCAAAGAAAGGGTAAGGACACCTGTTACACATGGGGAAGGTATTAAGCACCGCTATACGCCCGATAAATCGATCTTTCCTAGCTTATCTGCTCGCATTCGGGGCTATGTAGGTGTGACCATGCCAGTGGAACCCTACATGACTAATCATTGCGTGGAAGCACACGAAAAATCTCGATACGGTCACAACAAAGGTGGTGAATCCGAGGAAGGATACTCAACTCAGAAACACTAAAGAAGGATAAGGAAAAGAAGTCGCCACCTAGTCTTTTAATGGAAAGATGAGGAAAACCAAACACGAAAAAAACTCAGAGAAATCAATGCAAAAAAACACATGTGTACTCCGTGCCTAATGGATGTGCACAAATCACTACGGGCTAGAGAAAGGGTAAGGATTTTTATTACACATGGGGAAGGTGTTAGGCACCCCTTTACACCCAAAGAAATCGGTCTTTCAAGTCTACCTACTTTCTCATGATCTAGTGTGTGTATGCTTGTTTACTTTCAATGCACATGCCTAGGATAAATGCGAAAACATGACAAATCTCCAAGAAACAATGAATAAAAGAGAAATAATAAGGAAAATAATCTGAGGGACAATGTAGGCATTGAAAATGGCACTTTACTATACGTCCTTGAGCGATGAGGAAAATCATGTAAAAATCAGAAATGTTCGAAAAGCGTCATGCAAAATAGCAAAAACTAGGAAAATCCAAGAAAGTCAAATAAAGGAAAATAATTCGTATTCAGGTCCATGTCGGCATTATTAGGCCTGTTAATGTATGTCCTTGGGCGATGGGAAAAATCAAGTAAATCAGAGTCACTTGGAGAGAAAATCAGCGCAAAACTTCAAATGCTTATAAAAGTCAAAAAGGTAAACAATCCTCGTTGGGTCGATGTTGGCATTTTCATGCTGATTAATGTTCACCCTCAGGCGATAAACTCCCAATACAAATCATAAAATCGTGAAAATCATGAAAATAGGAAAATATGGGAAAAATGATAAAATTACAGAGAAAGAGCATTTTTGGCAAATCATGCCAAAAGATTATATGCCCTAGGATGGAATGGAGATTATTGAGGAATCCAAAGGAAAATGAAGAAGTTAAAGAACAGTCAAATCAAGAGGCCAAGAATCAATTATAATTGCCTGGATTCTTGGTCCCCACGCCGATGATTCTCGACAACTAATTCTGTTAGCTGAAACCACGTCTGTAACTGCCAGCTCATCTCGACAAGATAATTCGTCGGCTTCCATCGTCGTCGAGAATCGCATGACCCGTCACCTATTATGCTGTTGAACTCTAAACGAATCTTGATCCCTCCGATGTGAATTGCTTGAGTGTTGAACAGAGATGTTGGAGGAAGGCAAGATGAAGATATTCTGCCAGTTGGATCAAATATCAGCTCTACGAACTTCTATCCCCATCAACCTCGCTAAAGAAGGTGCTGGCTAGCTTCGGCAGATGTCAGCGTGGCCAGGAAGCATAGTCCCAGCATCTAGGAGGCAAGCTTGGACGATGAAGAAGCTTCCCCGATTATCAACTATCAGGTGGCAGCTCCAGCCATCCCTCCCTCCAAGCTCGTTAGTGAAGGCTCTGTATGTCTATAGAGTGGTGTTGACGATCCTTACTGGGGATTAGGGAGGCACGGAGATGGGAGACTAAGTGTTGGAAAAGCCAGGGTAGTGGAAATGGAGCAAGACTACAAGCTCAAATCAAAGGAAGGCTGGACGAATCCTTTTGCCCGTCTCCCTCATCGATGCACGTGCCAACTATCCACATCTGAGGATGTCGAACTACATCCACAGTCTAGAGAGATAAGGGAGGCACGAAGGAAGAATGAACTTGGATAACATGCGAAGGGAAAGAGAAAATTCCTTTTCACTGGCCTACGCCGCTAGAATCGGCGAGGCTCCAGCGAGGTGCGTCTTTCGGCCAGCATCCGCAGAGAAGCTGGGAAGGAGGCTTCCGAAGCGTGTCTGTGAGGTTTGCAAAGCCTTCGACTCCCGCTCCCAACCTCAAGATTACTCGTAATGGAACATCTCCTCATCGTTATCGATCTCAACGACCGTCAGGGAAGAAAGGGAAATGCCAGGAGCTGACTCCCGATGACTCACAGACTCATACTATGCTAGAATGGAAACAGAGAAGAGTAGGTGACTTACCTATGATGCACCGTGTGTCACTGAAGGCTCCTCAAAGCTCGAGCGTCGTTGACTGTGACTGAGCTCACCGTAGGGACGTTGTCACCGGAATTGGATCACAAAGGAGAATCTAGGGCTGGAGCTGGAAGTATTGGCAGGAGGTCTCTCCGATCATCCCTCTGGTTTGTCGCAGAGGCCTTTAAATAGGCAACAAGATCGATCTAGGGTCGTGGATGTGTAAAGACAGGAGGTGAGCAACGGCGATGACGTCTAGGAGATTAAATTGGTAGATTCAACGTTGGATTAAGGGTATAATGGTCCCTGGAGGCGAGAGTAAAGTAGTTAGATCAAATTCTAGCCGTCATCAGTAGAGAATCAAGTAATTAAGCAGCAAAGTGGACTTCTTCACCCTTCATCACTGAAACAGGGCATTTCACCAACTATATCCACCACTTACTCCCACCAGCTATACATGCCTGGAATCCACGCCACATATAACTGGTTAGAAGTTCTGCTTGGCCCAATAAAAATCAGTTATGTAGCCCTTGAGCTCATTGACCATTTACTAAGGGAAAATCGGTAATCAACAGTTAATATAAACGCTATTGAGACATTTCAAAGATCACATCCTCTCCCCCAGATTCGTTCAAACCTACCTATAAAATCCGAGGTGTCTACAGATGTCCCTCCTTGAGCAAGGTTGAGGGTGATTGAGACCGATGCTTAGGGTTGATAGGACACCCCGCCCGTATGCACAGAAGAATAAGAAATTAGTATAACGTTGACATCAAAGGGCATGATAGGATACCAGACCTATCAACCGAAAAGATAGACATTTTAACGAGTGTCAATCCGGTAGCTTGGGGTACCAACCCAAAAGGGAATGGTCTAATCCATCTAGGACATGACCAAAGGAGGGACCATCGACTCCAACCATTCCAAATGGAAATCGAAAGAGGCATGGTAAGATAGCAGACTTACCGACCAAGGGATATGACAAGGTTTGGACTTACCAACCGAAAGATGGTAACTTTCGGACTCACCAACTGAAAGATAGTAAGTTTTAGACTCACTGACTGAAAAATGTTAAGTTTCGGACTCACCAATCGAAGGATGGTAAATTTCAGACTCACCAACCAAAAGATGGAAAGTTGATGAATGCCAATCAGATAGTTTGGGATATTAGTCCAAAGGGATATACCTCTAGGTTCTGTTTCTTCCGAAATGAAAACCTAAAGGGAAAGGAATTCATCCATCTTGGAGCGAAGTCATGGAGAAGTGTCTTTGAATTCCGTCCTCTTGGACGTGAATCAAGGTGACAAGGAAAAGCGTCTTTAAATTTCGTCCTCTCGAACGTGAATCAAGGAGACAAGGAAAAGCGTCTTCAAATTCCGTCCTCTCGGACATGAACCAGGAAGACAAGTAAAAGCGTCTTTGAATTCCGTCCTCTCGAATGTGAATCAGGGAGACGATGATAAGCGTTTTTGAATTCTGTCCTCTCAAACGTAAATCAAGGAGACGAGGATAAGCGCCTTTGAATTCCGTCCTCTCGAATGTGAATCAGGGAGACGAGGATAAGCATCTTCGAATTCTGTTCTCTCGAATGTGAATCAGGGAGATGATGATAAGCGTCTTTGAATTCCGTCCCCTCGGACGTGAATCAAGGAGACAAGGATAAGCGTCTTTGAATTCTGTCCTCTAGTACGTAAATCAGGGAGACAAGGAAAAGCATTTTTGAATTCTGTCCTCTTGGATGCAAATCATGGAGACAAGGAAAAGCATCTTTGAATTCCGTCCTCTCAAACGTGAACCAGGAAGACAAGGAAAAATGTCTTTGAATTCCGTCCTCTCAGACGTGAATCAAGGAGACGAGGATAAGCTTCTTTAAATTCCATCCTCTTGAACATGAATCAGAGAGACAAGGATAAGCATCTTTGAATTTCATTCTTTCAAATGTGAATCAGGGAGACAAGGATAAGTGTCTTTCAATTCCATCCTCTCGGACATGAATCAGGGAGACGAGGATAAACGTCTTTCAATTCAATCCCCTTCGACATAAATCAGGGAGACGAGGAAAAGCGTCTTTGAATTCCATCCTCTCAGATGTGAATCAAGGAGACAAGGAAAAACATCTTTGAATTCTGTCCTCTTGGACGTGAACCAAGAAGACAAGGAAAATTGTCTTTGAATTTCGTCGTCTTGGACGTGAATCAAAGAGACGAGGAAAAGCATCTTTGAATTCCACCTCCTCGGACGTGAATCAGGGAGACGAGAAAAAGTGTCTTTGAATTCCGTCCTCTCGAATGTGAATCAAGGAGACAAGGAAAAACGTCTTTGAATTCCATCCTCTTGGCCGTGAACTCAGAAGACAAGGAAAAGCATTTTTGAATTCCGTCCTCTTGGATGTGAATGAGGGAGACGAGGATAAGCATCTTTGAATTCTATCCCCTCGAATGTGAATCAGGGAGATGAGAATAAGCGTCTTTGAATTCCTTTTTCTCGGACGTGAATCAAGGAGACAAGGATAAGTGTCTTTGAATTTCGTCCTCTCGGACGTGAATTAGGGAGACAAGGATAAGTATCTTTGAATTCCATCCCCTCGTACGTGAATCAGGGAGACAAGGATAAGCGTCTTTCAATTCCGTCCTCTCAGACATTAATCAGGGAGACGAGGAAAAGCGTCTTCGAATTTTGTCCTCTCGGACGCGAATCAGGGACACATGGAAAAGCGTCTCTCCATTCTATCCCTTCAGATGTGAACCAGGATGACAAGGAAAAACGTCTTTCAATTTCATCCTCTCAGACGTGAATCAGGGAAACGAGGATAAGCATCTTTGAATATTGTCCTCTCGAACGTGAATCAGAGAGACAAGGATAAGCGTCTTTGAATTCCATCCTCTCAGATGTGAATCAGGGAGACAAGGATAAGCATCTTTTAACTCCATCCTCTCAGACGTGAATCAAGGAGACTAGGATAAGCGTCTTTGAATTCCGTCCTCTCGGACATAAATCAGGGAGATTAGGAAAAGCATCTTTGGATTTTGTCCTCCCGGACGCGAATCAGGGTGACATGGAAAAGCATTTTTGAATTCCATCCTCTTGAACGTGAATCAAGAAGACAAGGAAAAGCATCTTTGAATTCTGTAACACCCCGAACCTGGGCACGCTACCCAAACTATAGTATCACAAGCAAAATTACACTAATTACCGTAAAAATAAATAACTACAACTAAGGCTCACTTCTAGGAAAAAAATGTGCGATTAGAAGCTTCAACTCCGGCACTGGAACTCGACTGCACCAAACTACACCTGAAAACCAAACAAGCACGTGTAAGTGACATCTAAGTCACCCAGTACGCGTTTCAAACACACAAACACAATTCTTTGCAAAACTATTAAAAATCACCTTTTTAACTTTCAAAAGGTGGTTTTCTTTTGGAAATCCTCTTTTCTTTTTATTTGAAACCACTTGGGAATTTAATCCCAAATTCATACTCTTTTCAAAGCCATGTTTCTTTTCTTTTCTCAAAACATTTGGGAACTTATTCCAAAACCACATTCTCTTTCAGAAACACACCTTTGCATTTTCTTTTAAAACCTTTGGAATTCATTTTCCAAAACATGCCCTTTTCCAATACTTGGGATTTCTTCCCAAAATTACACTTTCAAATTCACATTTCTGACCAGATCCAGCCTAAAACACAATACCTCTCGGACTCAAAAAAAAATCATAAATACTGACTGGTAACTGGTTAAAACATCATCATTATTTCATATCAGGATTTTAGGACCATTCATAAGTCCAATCCTGGTCAAACCACATTTCTTTTTCATTTTTCAAATCACACTCTTTCTTATTTATTTCCACTTTTTCTTTATTGATGTTACCATGATTAGGGGTAACCAGGCACATAAGTAGTAGGTGAGGACATCATTTCCCCTACCTCCCTACACTACTGTGCTGATATTCCCCATGCGGGATGCCACTGCCCCGGCCAACCAGCCTCAATTTCCATTTTCATATATGCACGGGGATACATCTTTGTCTGACGCCCCATCGGTGACCCAAACAACTAGGTACGACGACACAAGCTTAGCCTACACCCTCGGTGACCCGAACAACTACGTTCAATAACTTAGGCTCAGCCTACACCGTCGCGAGCTCGGTGACCCGAACAACTAGGTATCACGACCCAGGCTTAGCCTACACCGTCTCAAGCTCGGCAACCACAATCGTGTTTGGCAACTGGTTTCATTGGAGTCTCATACTCCTACCACGTTGTCAACACCAACCCCCCGTGGTTCCTTAACACATTATCAGTATTCCATTTTCAAAACTCTTTAAGCTTATCTTTTCAAAATCATTTCCATTTCATTCTTTTTTCGTTGCAGGAATCTGTTTCCATGCAATACTTGACCCTCCACTAGGGTCCCAACTCAAATCATAAAAACTATACTTAAAATCATAAATTGGATCTCATGCCCCGAAACCACACATAATCAATCATTTTATTCATTTATAGGGTTTAAAACCCAAAACCATGCCCAAATCTATTTATTTGGATTCCACATTCCTCCATGTCATTACATGGGGAAAACATCATTTACATGTGCTTAACACACCTTTAAAAACCATTTATCCTTCACTTAAATTCACATTTATGCATATCAGTGTTAGGGCAAAAATGGTAGACTAAAATCAAGTTCGGTATATCAAAATTCCCTAGCTCGGTATACCAAAATCCCTGATTCGGTCGACCAAATGATTTCGGTCTAACGAAACCAGGCATCCTAGCTTAATCTATCAGGATTTCGGCATACCGAATTCAATTTGGCATACTGAAATACCCGCAACTAGGGCACTCCCCTGTTTCAAGGGCGAAAATTGCCCAATGTGGGAACCTCGATCGGACATCCCAAACACCCACCAAAATTTTCCAATAAATCATGGGATGTAGACCCTTGAGTCTACTTCAAAACCTCCCAATCCATTCCTCAATCCATCAACTATGTAATTCATACGAAAATCACAAAGGGGAAGAGCTCATTTGAATCTACTGTAGCTTACATATCGAATCACATTCAATCCCACATATTCTTCATCCTAACCGCATGATATCTACGTTTTCATGCATTCCAACTCATTCTCATCATTTTCCCTATTTTTCTACAATTTCCATGCATTTTTCTCGATTTTTTTTCATGCATTGGCATAATCAACAGAAAACATGCAAACGAGGTAGGGACAAGGCCGCGTACCTCCGATGGCGGCCTGGCGATCCTTCTCGCACTCCAGTGAGCCTCCCCGCGCCCAGGCGAAGCCTCTCCCGCTGGCGGACCACACAGACAGCCACCACCTCCTCCTCCTCAGTTGCACGCCGCTCCTCCTTCTCTTCTCCTATCTCGATCGCCCTCTCCTTTCCTCGCTTGCCACAGCCTCCCTTTATCCTCTTCTCCACCAACGTCGCACCGGCCGTCCATCGCATCGAAAGAGATGGCAAGGCACGGGCTGACGTCGTTGGTGGCACAGGTCGGGGAAGGGAAGGAAAGAGACGGGGATGGTGCGGGCTTATGAGAGAGGGAGGGAGAGAAAAGAAAAAGGAAAAGAAGGAAAGAAAAAGAAGAAAAGATAGGCACGCCAACCGAGACGACTGTGCATCCTTCAACCGGACTCCACATTGGTCCCAAATCACAAGTAGGTGCACAGAAAGCCAACCACAAGCTCACACATCTAAGAAACAATAGATTATTCATTAATAAACCATTTATACAACATTGCAATTAATTACATGGTTTAAAAGTAAAAAAGGATAACAGGCCCAGATGTCACAAATTATGTCCTCTTGGACTTAAATCAGGGAGTCGAGGAAAAGCGTCTTTGAATTCCATCCTCTCATATGCGAATCAAGGAGACAAGGAAAAACGTCTTTGAATTCCGTCCTCTCGGACATGAACCAGGAAGACAAGGACAAGCATCTTTGAATTCCGTCCTCTCGGACGTGAATTAGGGAGACGAGGAAAAGCATCTTTGAATTTCATCCTCTCGGACGTGAATCAGGGAGACGAGGAAAAGCGTCTTTGAATTCCGTCCTCTCGGACGTGAATCAAGGAGACGAGAAATAGTGTCTTTGAATTCCGTCCTCTTAGAAGTGAATCAAGGAGGCGAGGAAAAGTGTTTTTGAATTCTATTTTCTCGGACATGAACCAAGAAGACAAGGAAAAGCGTCTTTGAATTTCATCCTCTTGGACATGAATCAAGGAGATGAGGAAAACCGTCTTTAAATTCTGTTTTCTCGGATGCGAAATAGGGAGACAAGGAAAAGCGTCTTTGAATTCCATCCTCTCGGACGTGAATCAGGGAGACGAAGATAAGCGTCTTTTAATTCCATCCTCTCAGACATGAATCAAGGAGACGAGGATAAGCGCCTTTGAATTCTGTCCTCTCGAACGTAAATCAAAGAGATGAGGAAAAGCATCTTTGAATTCCGTCCTCTCAAACATGAATCTGGGAAATAAGAAAAAATGTCTTTGAATTCCGTCCTCTCGGACGTGAATCAGCAAGATGAGAAAAAGCGTCTATGAATTCTGTCCTCTTGGACGTGAATCTGGGAGACAAGAAAAAGCATCTTTGAATTCCTTCCTTTTGGACGTGAACCGGGAAGATATGGAAAAGTATCTTTGAATTCCATCCTCTAGAACATGAATCAGGGAGACGAGAAACTGCATCTTTGAATTCCGTCCACTCGGATGCGAATCAGGGAGACAAGGAAAAGCATCTTTAAATTCCGTCCTCTTGGACATGAATCAAGGAGACTAGGAAAAGCGTCTTTGGATTCCGTCCTCTTAGATGCAAATCAAGGAGACAAGGAAAAACGTTTTGAATTCCATCCTCTCGGACGTGAACCAGAAAGAAAAGGAAAAGCGTCTTTGAATTCTATCCCCTCAAATGTGAATTAGGGAGATGAGGGAAAGCATCTTTGAATTCCGTCCTCTCGGACGTGAATTAAAGAGACGAGAAAAATCATCTTTGAATTCCATCCTCTTGGACGTGAATCTGGGAGACGAGAAAAAGTTTCTTTGAATTCCGTCCTCTCGGACGTGAACCAAGAAGACAAGGAAAAGCATCTTTGAATTCCATCCTCTCAGACATGAATCAGGGAGATAAGGAAAAACGTCTTTGAATTCCATCCTCTCGGATGCAAATCTGGGAGACAAGGAAAAGCATCTTTGAATTTGTCCTCTCAGACATGAATCAGGGAGATGAGGATAAGCATCTTTGAATTCCGTCCTCTCGGACGTGAATCAAGGAGACGAGGATAAGCGCCTTTGAATTCCGTCCTCTCAGGCATAAATCAGGGAGATGAGCAAAAGCGTCTTTGAATTCCATCCTCTCGAACGTGGATCAGGGAGACGAGGAAAAGAGTCTTTGAATTTTTTCCTCTCGGACGTGAATTAGGGAGACGAAGAAAAGCATCTTTAAATTCCCTCCTCTCGGACGTGAACTAGGAAGACAAGGAAAAGCGTCTCCGTCCTCTCGGACGTGAATCAGGGAGACGAGGATAAGCATTTTTGAATTCCGTTCTCTCGGACGTGAATCAAGAAGACGAGGATAAGCATCATTGAATTCCGTCCTCTCGGACGTGAATCAAGGAGACGAGGAAAAGCGTCTTTGAATTCCGTCGTCTCAAATGTGAATCAGGGAGACAAGGAAAAGTGTCTTTAAATTTTGTTCTCTCGGATGTAAATCAAGCAGACAAGGAAAAACATCTTTGAATTCCGTCCTCTCAGACATGAACCAGGAAGACGAGGAAAATCGTCGTTGAATTCCGTCGTCTTGGACGTGAATCAGGGAGACGAGGAAAAGCATCTTTGAATTCCGCTCTCTTGGACTTGAATCAGGGAGACGAGAAAAAGCATATTTTAATTCCATCCTCTCGAATGCGAACCAAGGAGACAAGGAAAAACGTCTTTGAATTCCGTCCTCTCGGACATGAACTAAGAAGACAAGGAAAAGCATCTTTGAATTCTATCCTCTTGGATGTGAATCAGGGAGATGAGGATAAGCATCTTTGTATTTCGTCCTCTCGAATGTGAATCAAGGAGATGAGGATAAGCGTCTTTGAATTCCTTCCTCTCGGACATGAATCAGGGAGATGAGGATAAGCGTCTTTGAATTTCGTCCTCTCAGACGTGAATCAGGGAGACGAGGTTATGCGTCTTTGAATTCTGTCGTCTCGAACGTGAATCAGAGAGACAAGGATAAGCGTCTTTGAATTCCATCCTTTAGGATGCGAATCAGGGAGACTAGCAAAAGCGTCTTTGAATTCCGTCCTCTCAAACGTGAATCAGGGAGATGAGGATAAGCATCTTTGAATTCCATCGTCTCGGACGTGAATCAAGGAGATGAGGATAAGCGCCTTTGAATTCCATCCTCTCAGACGTAAATCAGGGAGATGAGGACATGTGTCTTTGAATTCCGTCCTCTCGAACATAGATCAAGGAGACGAGGAAAAGCGTCCTTGAATTCTGTCCTCTCGGGCGTGAATTAAGAAGATGAGGAAAAGCGTCTTTGAATTCCATCCTTTCGGATGTGAATCAGGGAGACGAGAAAAAGCGTTTTTGAATTCCGTCCTTTCGGATGTGAATCAGGGATACGAGAAAAAGCGTCTTTGAATTTCATCCTTTTGGACGTGAACCAAGAAGACAAGGAAAATTTTCTTTGAATTCCATCCTCTCGGACGTGAATCGGGGAGACGAGGAAAAGTGTTGAATGATTTGATTGTAATTCTCAAAAGTACACGGGTTTATGTGCAAATTTCCCGCAATGAAGATCTTCACATGCTTGGATAATTTGCTGCCTTGCAAAATGCTAAAGAATGATTCCTAGAAGCTAGAGAAGAAGTCAGGACTCCTTGTGTACTCTAAAAATTCTCCAGCATCGTGCGTAATTTCTACAAAAGTATAGGGAAAACACTACAATTTTCCCAATCCATGCTGCTGACCACTTCTAAGGACTTGAACATTTTGCCAAGCTTTACCTAGACATCCTTGGATCATAATGTGTGGAGTTATGTGATATTTTATCTTTACTCTGTAATTTTCGAAAAGGTCAAGGAACTTGATGCAATTTGTGCATAACTCTCGGATCAAGCTGAAATTTGTCATTCTGCTGGATTTCTTTGGCAAATTCTCATTTGATGAGGTCATATGGGCAAATTTCCTGTCTTATTACATTGTTTCGACATGCATTTCCCTCATAGAGGGGTTAATTGTAATTTTATTGGATAAATTACATTTTAACCCCTGAAACTGATTCTACAATGTATTCTCCCAAAACATTGAAGATTCTTCTTTCCTAGTGGGACTCACTGATCATTTGGACTTCAATTGCAAAATTTGTATAAATTTGAATGCTTGTTTCACTAGCTATTTGAGAGCAATTATTTCATGGAACTAGAGGGGCCTGGATGTACTTTTTACAATTTAATCAACAGCAGCTAGGGCTTGGTGCAGGAACGGCCGACGAACTTGATCGAAGGAGCACGGCGACGCCTTGGCGCGACAGTGTTTTTTCTATGTGTTGTGTTTCCTTCCTTCCATGTTCGACACCACCTCTTCTCGCCCAACGGACGGCCATGTCTGGCGAGGTAGTCGTCGTGGACGACCTGGTCGATGGCTATTGGAGCTCTTTGTCCTATCGACACGCTTGTGTCGAAGGGCTGCAGTGATGGCTGGAGGCTCGCTGTGGACACATCAGGGTTCGCCAGAGTTGGGGGCTCGGTCACGGTCAGGGGCTTCCTGTGCTGGCGATGTACGGCTGTGTAGGGGACACCGACGGTTGACCTAGGTTCATCGGAGTCCAGGAGCGGGCTGGTGATCCCATTGGCCGCTTGTGGTGGCGTAGCGGCGATCAAAGCTTGAAGTTCAGGCCAGTGAGCAATCGAACGGCAAGGACCCTAACAAGTTGAACTCTGGATCATTACTGTGCTCCAATTGTAGTAGCAGGATTGATAAGAGGCCAAATTTTATTGAGTTTAAACATTCAGCTTCTGTAATCTTTACTGCTGGAATGAATGTGTTGCTACCAAACGCCAAAAAAACCAGTTTTGTAGTGCCAGATAATCTACTCCTTTTTTGCTTGACTATGCATTTCCCTGTTTTTGCTTTTTAATGGACCCCCATTTGGGTGTATACAATAGAATAATTTCTCATGCGATCAGGCCTGGACTGTTGCAAACAACACCTTGAAAGGCCTACCCTTGAGTGGTTGGCCTTTGACTTGATTTACCCTGAATAAAGCCTCTAATGTGGATTCTGCCATCTATGTTTATTTGGGACAGTGTTTATTAATCTGACTTCAGGTTGGTTTGAATAGGATATGCTACCATTAGATCCTACTCCGCCTTTGGGATAACCTATGCATGCATAATTTTGCCTGAATGCTTTATAATGTTCACCAATATATTGGAAAAATAAACCCTATATCGCTTAATTTAACTTGACTCTGTATTTCATAGCAGATCTCAGTTTGGATGCATCCCTTGTTTTATTGTGCCTGTCTCTGATAAACTACTTGCAGCTTGGATTGTGCTTGCTTCTTTTACAATTTTGCTGAAATTTTTTATCACCTTTGACTGCTTTATTTTGTTCTGGCTACCATTGCATATTAATCTAGCTATTCTGTCTTTACTTGCAGTTTGGCTTGGAGAGTGGTGGAGATGACACACAGGCAGTGCAGGGTGCCTCCAGTTCCCGGACTATTACTTTAGGTTCGGTTGGAGGACCACACACTCAAACTGTGGGACAGAGTTTAGCTACAGGTTCTTGATCTTTAGGAGTGTCTAACTCACGAACCCCCACCCACAGCCTTGCTTCGTGTTTCCAGTCTTAGGCTTCCAACTCAGAGTCTCCTGCTTCTGCTTCTTGACCCCAATCTGCTTCTGGCTCAAGGTCACTTTCCCTGGCTCGCAGTCTCGGGCTTCCGGCTGGAGGCCTTCTGTTACAGCCTCTCAGTCTCGAGGCACCAGCTCATGGCCTTGTTCCACCGATTCACGATCTCGGGCTTCTAGTTCGCAGAGTATTGCTGAGCCTGAGATCCTACAGGAGGTGCAATCATCTCAATAATCTGTTTTTTTTTTTTTGGGAGCATTTTTGATTAACTGAACTGAACTAAAATTATCCTTTGTTTTGTGTAGGAGTTTGGCAACTAGCAGGGTCAGCTTTTGGACCCAGACCACATCAATGAGAAACCCTCCTTCTGGGTAACTATTTCCTTTTGTTACTTGCTTTAGCCAACACCCTTTTATCAGTTTTTGATGTCCTAACCCTTCCTGAATTCTGACTTGACAGGCTAAGGATGCCAACCACATTATGCAGTGTCATTGGCTATCCATGCTCGAGCACTTTCGTAGGCTTCTCACCTTCCTTCACGACTTCCTTTTACATGAGTCGTCGTTCGACCACTTTTTGCGGATTCTGACGATGCACGACCATTACCAGTTTTTTTGGACTTTGGCAGAGCATTGGAGGCATGAGTCACACTTTCCACTTTCCTTTTGGTGAGCTAGGGATCCTAACGGAGCACTAGGCTTTTCTGACCAAGCTGCGCTTTGGAGTGAAGCCTATCACTGGAAAGACGACCTAGGGTTTTTTCCAAGTCCTAACGCTACTTGGACAAGACCTGCCTGTCGGCAAAAGGACTTCTTTCAGCTTCACTCTACAGTGGCTGTGACAGTGGCACTTATTCTAGCCAGACCCTGCTCTCAGGACTGTTGAGGCGAACTATGTCCTTCACCACTTCCTTTTGGAGTTGATCTATTTGGTTTTTTGCGACACCTTTGGCCACTATGTACACGTAGACTGGCTGATCTACGTAGCAGACTTGAGCCGTTTAGACTTTTACAATTGGGGTGGAGTCAACTATGCTCACCTCATCCAAGGTTTAGATCTAGTGGTTCAGAGGAACTGTCGTTCTTATATTGGATTATATCCTCTTCTGATGGTAAGGAACTTATCTTTCATTTCATTTCAATTTTATCAAATGTAAATTGCCCATTCTAACTTGTTTCCTATCTTTTGCAGTATTGGTTAGTTGAGCATGTATTTCGGGGGCATTATTGTTATCGTCTTCGTCGGGAGATGTTGCCTCTTCCGCACCAGTGGTGTGAGTCGGACCATTGGGTCGCTTCTGGCGTCTTTTCATATGAGGCATACAGATATCTACTTGATCTATTGAGGATGTAAGTTCACCCTTTCCTCTGCTTAATTCACTGTTGTTGTTTCTTTCTGTTAATTTTCAAAAATTCTTGTAAATATGCTTAACACTTGCTTCTGATATTCTGTGAATACGGTTGAACATCCACCTTTTTGTTAGGAATGACAAGTACTCCCCTAAACTATGCTAGGGAACTGACCTGTCGACAGGTCAGATTTTACTGCCACCAGCACTCTGTGTATTACCTACCTAGGCAAGAGTGACACTAGTTCACGGATGAGTTCTGCATCCCGATTCCTCCTCTTATCGACATGGGCTCAAAGTCTGTTTCCTGTGCAACGGTGAAGTTTCTGAGTGCCGAGGCTATAACTTCGCGAAGCAGATACATCCTTCGAGTGGTCGCGTACGAGAACTACCTCATCAGCAAACCACATATGTTTGACGTCGACCTCCAGGAGAGCCAGCATGGCATGTGGTTCGATGTTGAGTGGGCTCAAGTGAACAATTCCTCCCATATTTAATATCCTGTTCCTATCCTTGTTTCAATTTCCAACATGTCTTTTGCCTTGATCAGGGTTTCAAGGTGTGCTTTGCAGCATTTTACAAGGAAATGAAGCGTCGGGAGGTAAAGCAAATATCACTTTTAAATTCAACAATTAACTCCTATACAAAATGAGTTAATCACTATGCTGTGCTTTTTTTTACCAAAGGAGCTTCGCTAGCAGGCCTTAATTGAGGTATGAATTTTATTTTAATCAGCCATTTTATTCAATAATACTGCATTTGATGAACAACTTCTTGTCTACAGGGCGATAGGGTTGACACCAGTGAGGAGTTCTCAGTGGACTTCGATCCCTAGGATGTCTTGGGAGAAGAAGACACTACCACTTCTACTGTTAGGCCATCACGGGTCAGAGTTGTTTCTGCCAAGATCTCCCAAAGGATCAACCACAAGTGCCCCCCGAACTGCCACTACTACTGTTGCTGCCAGGAGAGATGATATTATTGACTCTGGCGAGGATCATAGTTCTTGGGAGGATTAGATTAGTTGTTACTTCTGTTTTAAGACAATTTTGTTGTACTCTGTCTTTATGTTCTATAATGATACATATGTAAAAATGTGATGAAACTGCTTAGAAATACCAGAAAAATATTCCAACTTGTCCACTACGTGTGCTAGTGTGTTCTGGAAGTTTCACTTCTTGCTTTGTATGTTTTTAAAACTCTTTACGCCAACTAGGCGAGCTTTACAGACAAATTGTACTGAATACTACACTGCAGGACTTTTCACCAGCTATTTTTGTCAGATATTTTCGCTTGCAATTTTCACCAATTAGTATCGCCAGTAGTAATCGCTTACTGCTGTCGCCACCAGTTTACACTTGGATCATGCACCAGCATTAATCGCCTGTCATTTTGATTCTCAAGCAGCTGGACGTGTAAGCTTCTGTAAGTCACCTACTTTCCACTTACCTCTCACCTACTTGCCTGACCCTCTCAACTCTTGCCTCATCTACTAATGGCAATGGCAATATTCTCTTACATCATCTATTTAAACTCTCGGGTTTCACCATTTCTGCATCTGCATTTGCATCAAAGAGACTTCTTAAGCTGAATACTTCCATCTTCTACAGGAGAAGTATGATGAGCTTTACCACTTTTCCCCCTCTTTCCTACATTTGATCATAGTCATTCTCTCTCGTTACTACCTTTGTGAATTTATAGGGATTCCCAGCTACGGTCACACCTGTCCATTACTCAGACGTACTGGGGGACTAGATCGCTAAATTGTCCTCCGATGACCTGGACAAACTCCAAGCTTGGGGAATCTCCATAAAATTTCTGGCCATTTCTGAGGTTGAAGTCAATCGATATCTACTATGTGCCACTGCCTATTTTTGGAAACCAACCTTCCATGTCTTCCATTTTGGACAAGTGGAGCTGACCCCAACACTAGAAGAGATACATCGAATATGTAGCTTATCCAAGTTTCTGGGACCTACCATATTCATGCGACGAGACAGTTATGCCTCCGTGCTATGCCAATTGACTGGCCTATCCACCGACGTTTATGGGCAATGCTTGATCTGTAAAGACAGACAATCTCCCATGCTCCGATTGGAGTTTTTTGATGAAATTGTCGACAAGAGAGCAATTCTTGGTGACGAGCTCTAGCTTCAAGGCTTCGTCGTCTGTTTCCTGGGAGAGCTGGTTTTCAGCCATGAAAGAATGACTATGGACATTGAAGTAGCCAAGATCGCCCTTGTTGTTATGAGCCAACGGATTAACCTAGCTCCTGTCATTCTGACGGGGACATATCGGGCATTGGATCGTTCACTACATCGTTGCCGACACTTTTATGGTTGCGGGGGCTTGGTATAGGTACACATACTTTTAGCATATACTTTCCTTCATGCGCACCATAGAATACTTCATGTGATTTGATCAACCCTAGGTTTGGTTGGCTACACATGTGGGAGTTGAGATCCTACGCCCATAATACTCTGCTTTCGAGACATACTGTCGCAGCGGGCATTCTCAGACCATCACTTCTGTTAGGGCAATATAAGAAAGCCTGACTGAAGACAGCGTGACCTGGCGCATCTCTCTATTTACAACTGAACCCTTCGTTGTTTTCTTTAATGATGGAGACATGAGGCTGATCATTCTGCCTGGATTCTCTAGAGGAATAATGTATCATCCAATTCACGTAATGCGCCAATTCGAGTACTGCCAGGATTCCGTCACCTAGAGTCTGATGCCAGCTTGTTTCCTATCCTATCCACTGAGCTCAACGGCCATGTCTATTGAATTGTCTTACTTGCTTCACCACTGCATCTAGTCTGACTGTGTTGCCATGGCAAAGGGTAGTGGATACACGTTGGAGTATGAGATTGAAATCCAGGAGACTTGGCCTATCAACGAGTTTTTTTCGGGTCCACCTCTGTTCCCTGATGTACGCAACTCAAAGAAGGCACGAAGTAGCATACATGTGTAGCTAGTCTACTTCATTTCCTTTTTCTATCTTGTCATTTCTAAACTTGAATAAATTCTGGTCACTTATGTCTGCACTTCTGAAGCTATGATTAAGTCAAGATAATGCATCATGTATAGTGCCCTTGCCTTATACTGTTGGCTTGGTTTTAGAGAGGGCTGATTGAGTACCAAACCCTTTTCAACTTGCGTCAGAGAGAGCTGATCAAGTGTCAACTCGCTCTTGAAGGCTCTAGAATATTCTCTTGTCCAGGGGTATCTTATTTACTTGCAAGAGTGCTTGAAGAGACTATTAAGATCCCCTTTCCCTGACTGGCATACTTTGAGAGCAGCTTGTTCATTTTCGTGTTCAGTAGGCAGCTGACATGCCTCTGGTTTTGACATTATAGGTTACGATCAATTAAAGCAGCTGACATGACCTTGGTCAAAGTACTGGCCCAGTGCGTCTATCCATAGGACAACTGAAATGCCCTTGGTCTGACATTAATGGCCTCAATCAAAAAGAGTAACTTACATGCCCCTAGTTTAGGCAATGCCCTTCTGATCCTCTTAGGCTGAAAGCAGCTAACATGCCCCTAGCTAAAAGGACCAGATTAGACTCTGCGACACTTCAGAATGATGTTTATGGGAAGAATGCATGAATGTTGAATGGTTGATGGAATCTTATTAGCACCCTCAATATTGGAATGCTTATTGCCATGTATTTAAGGCAATGGTAGCTCCAATCCTCACGAGACCCTATCTAAGCTCCTAGATTTTAGGTCGCTCTAAAATTGCAAAATTGTGTCTTAGGCTCCACTCCAAACTCCACAGGACCATACTCTTACTTTTTTATGTTATTTTCTTTATTCTTTTCTCCCTCATAGGCGTGCAGGTTTACCCTATCCTTGGCTTAAAGGTAATAGGTACCTGATATATTGGTGGAGAGCTACTGCTGTTTACAAGGTTGGCTAGGCCCTTTAGGAATATGTTTTCCAGGTATTCACTTTCACTCCTCTCCAAGATAAGTTGTAGGGATAACACTACCTAACACGTCTGTCTCTTTAGGGCTGACTTCTATCTGCAACTTCTGTCTGCTAATTTTTTATACCTTTTCACATATATATTTTTATTTATTTCACACTCTCATTCTCACCCCTAACATTTTATCTCCTTCTTGAGGTGTAAGCTCCTTGAGAAGATGGATACTTCACCTAATTCACAATGAAAGGTGGCTCCCTCAGTCTCTAGGTTACCTGGATAGTATCTACTGTGCTACGCATTCCCAACACAGGCAAGCTTATTCCACTTATCATCACCAGACTAAGATCCATGCATGTGATGATGATGACGACTACTTGTCCATATGTGCATGCTGAACGGGAGTTAATTAAACATGTGTTAAGATGCAAAGCTACATGAATGCAGGCAACATTGATACAAAAAATGAATGCATGCATGCATGGAGAAAGAGGACAGTGTCGTAGAGTGAGGACATGAGGTTTGTGGTCATTGATAGTACTTTTTTAGGTAACATGAGTTAATTGGCTCTGACAATTTGATATGATCCATGTCCTCTAAGATTACTACTCCTCTAGAGAAGACCTGTTTGACTACAAACAATCCTCACTAGTTAGGCCTGAATTTACCACGATCATCAGGGAGATGTATAGCTCGCAAAACTAGGTCCCCTGACAAGAAACTTCTAGGTCAGACCTTATTTTGATAGGCTTTGGCCATCTATTTCTGATAATATTGTGCATGATGCATAGCTTATAATCTATGCTCATCTATCAAGTAAAGCTGAACAAAGCGGTCCTCAATCCACTCTGCCTCTTCCAACTCTACTTCTCTCAAGACTCTGAGCAAGGGTATCTCCACTTCTATAGGCAGGACTGCTTTAATGACATAGACCAGAGAATATAGAGTTGCTCTAGTTGAAGTATGGACTGATGTTCTATAAGCCCATAAAGCATACAGGAGCTTGTCAAACCAATCCTTATTAGTTTCCACCATCTTTTTATGGATCTTAGTTAGATTCTTATTGGTGGATTCCACGACCTCATTCATCTGAAGGCTATATGGGGAGGACCTATGATGCCTAATATGGAATTCCTGTAGAAAATCCTCGACCCTTTTGGCTATAAAATTCATCCTATTATCAAAAATAATTGCATACGGGACCTCATATCGAGTGATGATACTGTTCCTAATGAATTTTTCCATCATCGAGCCCGTCACTGTCTTGTAAGAAGCTGCCTCCACCCATTTAGTAAATTAATTAATAGCTACCAGGATGTATTGATGTCCATTAGAATCTACCAGGTGAATAGCTCCGATAACATCTATTCCCCATGTTGAGAAAGGCCAGGGTGATAACATGTTGTGGAGTTGTTATGGAGGTGCATGAATGAAGTTCCCATGGATCTTACAATTGTAACATCTTTGTACAAATTGATAGTAGTCTGTCTCCATGGTTGACCAGAAATAACCTTGTAACCTTATCTTCTTGGCTAATAACACCCCATTCATGTGCGGTCCACATGTCCCAGCATGCAGTTGCAACATTATTGTGTCAACCTCTTTTTTGTCCAAATAGCGCAAAAGCATCTGATTATATGACCTTTTGTATAAATGACCGGCTCCGAACACATATTTTGATGCCAGTCGGACCATAGTCTTTCTGTCTACAGCTGATGCATCTGGATGATGACTCCTGGTTTCCAAGAAGACTTTAATGTCATGATATCATGGGAGCTCTTCTGTGGAACTCACTTCCTCTATACTCATGCAGTGTGTCGGCTAGTCTGTGTATGCTATCGAAACTTCCACCGTGCAATCCTCTGGTATGGACAACCAAGATGCAAGAGTGGCTAGTGCATCTTCATAGACATTCTTGGCTCTGTTCATGAAAAAGAAGTGTATCACCACAAATTCAACCATTAGCTTTAGAAGATGGGTATGATATGGCACCAATTTCAAATCCTTTGTCCTTTAGTTACCATTAACCTGTGAGATGACCATTATGGCATCACCGTGCATGTGCAACTTCTACACACCATGTTCTAATGTAGCCCGTAGTCCAAGAATACATGCCTCATACTCTGCCACATTGTTGGTGCACACAAAGGTCAACTTCCAAGCAAGTGGGATCATCTGGTCCTGTAGGGTCTCCAGTACTGCACCAATGCCCATGCCTTGGCTATTAACTGCACCATCAAAGTAGAGATGCCACCGCTCTTTGTCACAGGGTCCTTCTGACTCATCCTCTTCCATGGCAAATAGTATATCCTCATCGGGGAATTGAGTCTGCAGGGGCTGATACTCTGGTAAAGGTAAATCTGCTAAGTGATCTGCTATGGCCTACCCTTTCATAGACTTATGAGTGACGAAAGTGATGTCAAACTGAGATAAGAGCACCTACCACTTGACACATCTGCCCACCAGTGCTGATTTTTGGAACAAGTATTTCATAGGATCACGTCGGCATAGCAACAGAACAGGATATGCCATCATATAATGTCTCAGGCATTGTGTAGCCCAGACAAAGGATAAATAGACTTTCTGGATTGCGGTATACTTAACTTCACAATCATTGAATTTCTTACTCAAGTCATAAATGACCCTCTCTTTACAGCTTGTTTCATCATGTTGGCCCAAGACTACACCGATTGAATGCTGTGTTATCGTCAAATAGAGCAATAAAGGATGTCCTAGTGTCGGGGGAACCAAAACTAGTGGCCTTATCAAGAGTCTCCTAATTTTGTCAAAAGATTCTTGGCATTCATTACTCCAATGGATCTGTGCGTTCTTCCTCAAGAACTTGAAGATCGGCTCACAAATTGGTGTCAATTGGGCAGTGAATCGATTGATATATTGCAACCGCCCTAACAACCCTTGGACTTCCTTTTTTGTTGTAGGAGGCATCTCAAGGATAGCTTTAGCCTTGCTCAAATTCACCTCAATTCCCCTCTGGCTAATGATATATCTGAGAAGTTTGCCTGATGACACCCCAAATACGCATTTATTGGGGTTAAGCTAGAGCTTGTATTTTTGCAAGCGGTTGAATAACTTTCTCAAGCAAGTAATGTGTTCTTCACACTTTTTTAACTTGGCTATCATGTCATCCACATAGACTTCGAGATCTTGGGGCATGAGGTCATGGAACAATGTTGTCATCGCCCTTTGATATGTGGCCCCGGTATTCTTCAGCCTGAATGGCATAACCCTGTAACAGAATACTCCCCATGGGGTGATGAAGGACGTTTTCTCCATATCCTCCTCTACCATTCTAGTTTGATTCTAACCTGAGAATCTGTCCATGAATGACAAAATCTTATGTCCAGTGGTATTGTCCACAAGCACATCGATATGTGGGAGTGGGAAGTCATTCTTCGGGCTTGCCTTGTTAGGTCTCTGTAATCAATACACATTTGAACCCGACTATCCTTCTTTGGCACTGGTACTACATTTGCTAACCATTCAGGGTTGAGAATGACTTTAAGAAAATTGACCTTATGCTACTTCATTATTTCCTCTTTCAACTTCAACACCCATTGTGGTTGCTATCTTCACAATTTCTACTTGATCGGTCTGACATTAGGCTTAAGCAGTAATGTGTGCACCATTACCTCAACGTCTAGCCCAACCATGTCAACATTTCTCTAAGCAAAAACATCTGCAAACTCTCGAAGAAGCTCAACGAATTCTTCCCAAGCCTGCATTGTGATCCTGGCACTAATTCGCACTTCCTTGACATTTTCTACAGTGCCGATGTTTACACACTCAGTTTCCTCTTCTACATGTAAGTTCGAGCCCTCCGACTCATCACCATAAGGCTGAAAGTCTAGTGCGTCATGACCGTCCTCCGCTATTTCCGCATCATCCTCTTCCTCATATGCGATGAGTTCAGAAAGGACCTCCTATTGAAAAGATGGATCCATGTTTTCAAAGGTGCATATTTGCCCGGCACTCTACCTTTGATGACGCTTTAGAATAGTCACTGTCACTCTGGTCTTTTTGTAAACACCTTTGACAGTCTCGATTCTGATGCACCCGAACTTACAGAGGTGCTTGGTTGTTCCACTTCTTCCACAACCTTATTGCGCGGATGACTATTTTTATTTCTCTGGTTTTCTTGGGTGGTATGTACAATGTGTGTGATAGGTGGCCAGTTGTCCTCTAACTAACTGATGTGAGTGTTGCCGCCCGCATTCTCTCTTAAGCCTGACTCATGATCTTTTTTTTGGACCCCACTGCTCAAGTGGGGCCAAAATTGGTAGTACGAACTATACCTGCCTCCCGACTGATAGGAGATAAACTCCTGTGGCCTAGCACTTACTAATATGGCATGGACTACGATGGTGACTGACCCTGTGAAACCAACTACTCTGTGATGCATTCTATGACTACAGCTTTACCTTTTTTGTGCCTATGTTCACCCTCTACATCCTTTGCTAGTGTTGCCAACTACTCCTGGAACAAAACTTCCAAATCATTGAGCATGTTGTTAACTTGTGCCACTACGGCATCTCCCTCCTCTTCATCGGAAGCAAAATCCACGTAGTATGCACTAGTAGTTTCTCATGCTTCAGGCGGTGATTCCTGCTGACTTGGCTATGACTCTGTCAAAGCTAACTGATATGATGGTGAAATTGCAGCTGAAACTGCTTTTGCTGAAACTGTAACTGCAATAGGATCTGCGGGAGGACCTACAACCAGCTCTAGAGACGACGTTTGACTTATTATGTTATTTGCAGCTTCCTCCTCTGAATAATAATCCTCAATACAGAACCATTTTGATTCACGGGTCGATTCATTCTGTACAGTCTCTACAACAACAGGACTCTGGGTGGAATCTAGAAACCCTGCACTAAAAAATTAGTCAAATTCCATGGAATAAAAAGTTTTCGAGACTTACGATTCCTTGAGAATTCATCCTGCAGCTTCCATTTGTATCCCAGTCCTACAAATTCTCGTCTTTTCTCCATTATAATTGGTTCGACGATTCCTTAGCCATTTTGCTCGAGAGGTGCTCCTTTCTCGTACCCACACTTTTGACAATGATTTTCGACCATTATAAAAGGATTCCCAAAAGCGACCAAATGACTGGCACACTCAAGAATCGAAATGAAATTGACAAGCTCAAAGCGGTCAACTCAGTAGAGCACATCAAAAGACTTGGGGTCAAAATGGACAGTCTAAGGGGACAACGAAGAAACCACCTCGACTTTCTCCTTTTCAAGATTTTCTGCCATTACAACGACAATGTTATTGTTCCAACGGAACTTAATCATTAGATGAAGAGTCGAGGGGATAACCTTATGCTTGTGGAACCAAGGGTGCCCAAGCAGCAGATTGAAAGACAACTTAAGGTCAACCACATAGAACTCTTCCTCGAAATGGATAGGACCAACAATTAGAGGAACAACCAAAATCCCTAAAGCATCATGGTACGTATTGTCAAATGTCGTCATTCCCTTTACAACTAGAGTAATGTCCTCGAACTTGAATCCTATTTGACTTGTGGTTCGCAAGGGGCAGACATTTAAGCAAACACCATTATCACCAATGTAAGAGGAATGCAGAAATTTTGGTATTGCACTGTGATAAATAGGGGTTGGTTATGATTGGTCCCTGCAGGGGTAATTCTGAACTGGAAAAAGAGATCACCTGTGGCACAGCTACCATTCCTACCATGTTCTCCAAGGCCGACGGTTGTATTGTTGGGGAAACATGGGCGACTTGGAAAACTCGGAGGAAGGCCTCCTTATGCTCAACTGATGTGTGAATCAGGTCCCAAATGGAAATATCTACTTTAACCCTTTTCAATTGGGTCGTGATGTCTGCTATAGGTGGGTCTTTTTTAGTAGTGGTAGGATTGGCTCTTGCACTACAAGAAAATCGACGTTTAGCGAGGAAAATATTCCTCGCAACGTCCTCGCAAACTCCTCGCTAAACAGTATAACGAGGACTTTGCGAGGAATAATTGTCCTCGTAGCTACGTACATTGTTAAATCAATACTACGAGGATTTATCCTGGCAATGTGCTCGTTTATATGAAGCGAGGACATTACGAGGTAATATGTCCTCGTAAGGTCATTGCCTTCTCCTCGTAACTCCTCGCTAAATCCTCTGTAAGTGCTCGCTAAATATAATGCGACTGTATGTCGTTCCAGTTTTAGCGAGGACATGTCCTCGTAACTCCTCGCCAAATCCTCGGTAAGTGCTCGCTAAATATAATGCGACTGTATGGTCACTGCAGTGTTAGCGAGGACAGTGCCTCGCAAATTGTTCGCTAAGTGCTCGCTAGTTATCGTTATATTTGCGAGGACATATCCTCGCTATGTCCTTGCGAATACTGGGCAGTAAAAAAAAAAATTAAAAATTCCATTGAAATACCTGTTTCCTCGCTAAGTCTTCGCTATATTTCCTCGTTATATTATTGCGAGGACATTTCCTCGCTAAGTCCTCGCTCATTGTCCTCGCAAATTCTAATTTTTCTTGTAGTGTTGGGGTTGCTTCTTCTGGAACATGATTGGAAAACTAGTTTTCTGGTTGGGACGATGAAGCTATTGGCTGGCTGGACTTACTAGCTAGAACTGGGGCCTTGTACACAATCCTGATTGTGTCACCTTAGCACACATTTCCGTGGTGTAGCTGTAGGGCATACGATGGGTATCCTATGTCAAATTAATGACTGCAGGAGTACAGGCCTCCAATTCTACCAAGACCAGGACTAGCATACTTGGTGATGTAGGTATTGCCATTTTCTAAACCAAGTCTGGCTTCGGTCTAGCTAACAAACAAATAGATGGTGAGGTGGATTGCATGGCAAGTTTAGTAGCTATGCGCCTCGACATGGCAGTTAAGTGAATCATGTTGATTGTAGAACTGGAAGCTTTAGCCAAGGATTGGTAAAGCTAATAGGGAAAAGGAGCTGAGATTTCATGAATAAGAAGAGAGGGATCAAACAGTGAGGGTGCAAACTCAACAAAAGAAATGAGACGAACTCCTGAAGTTCTAGCTGCATGCTCAGGCAGGGGCCGGTTAACTACGTTGGTATGTGCAGACGCAAAAGATTGTGGTATCGATGCAACTGGCGAAGACTCTGCCTCCTGTGTGTTGATGAGGATGACCTTCTGGTCAATCAAGTCCTGAATGGCAGCCCAAAGCGTGAAACAATTATCCTAGAGTGCCCCGCGACTCTGTGGAAACTGCAGAATAAGTTCGCTTCAAACTACAACGGAAGAGGGTTCGACGGCGGGTGAACTTCTGGAAGCTTCAGGAGTGATGCAACCATGGGGAATACGACACTCAATGGCTCGACCAGAGGAGTATAATCACTTTCGGATCATCAAGGTCGCCTCTGTCCTAGGTTACGCCTTTGCCTTGCTGGTGTGGGCTGGTATACTGGCTCGGCGGTAGTGGTGATTTGTGATGTGCTTTGTGCCTTAGGTGTAGGGGTATAAACCACCTGATTCGGTGCTAGCAAGCTCACCACACTAATTGGCATAACAGGAGCTCCTACATATGCCATGACATTCTTGGCATTGTCCTTCCTCCGCGAGTATTCGGTGTTAGATCCATTGCTGCCACCGTTGTCATTACTGGTCCCTCTATTGTGGTTCAAAGCCATGGTTTGCTTAGCGAATTCTGCTAAAGCAGGAAAACTTTCGCTATGCAATGAGCTCTCAACTTGGGTGTTAGCTTTGATTAGGGATGCAAAAGTGGAAATGGACTGAATGCTCAATAGGGTCCCTGTGGCTTGTTGCGCTCCTTAGATTATCATCTCGATAAACTCTTCATCAGAGGGTCTATCTCAAACTTGTGAAGTGAGGGCTCGCTGGTGCCTGACATACTCCTCAAACGGCTCATAGGGCTTCTACCTTATTGAGACTAGGTCCTCACACTTTGCGACCATATCGAGATTGAATGAATATTGTTCCAGAAAAGCCTGACTAAGGTCATTCCAGGTCTTAATGGTGGTCATAATCAGAGATGTGAACCACTTTAAGGCTGGACCCGTGAGGCTCTTCTAGAAAAGGTGAATAAGAAGCCTCTCGTTAGCCTGCAACTAAGCAAGATCACCGCAATACGCCCAAAGATGCGAAACTAGGCAGCCTTTCCCATTATATTTTTAAAACTTCAGGATGTGAAAATTTAAGGGGAGTACAACCTTTGGAAAGTAGAAAAGCTCCCAAAAGGTGTAAGACTGGCAATCTCCACCCTGCATTAGTTGTAGTACTTGTAGACACCTCATTTTTTACCAATTTTGCAGGATGAGGATCTGGTGGCTGAGCTTGGACCCTGGTTGAGCCCATTTGGGCCCACAAACCCTCATTAGGCCATTTAATTCATGGAAACCCAATTGGGCCCATGAAGGCCCACT
>JAMKQA010000494.1:0-36645 GCA_024699735.1 Posidonia australis
AGGAGTGCTTACCTACCAGGAGGGAGGGGCGCTTACCTACCAGGAGGGAGGGGCGCTGCGTACCTGCCTGGGGTCCAGATCTAACTCGACACCGTCGAGCGCTCCGGATCGACACCTCCGGGAGGTCATCGTTCTCCAGCAGCTGTGCTTTGAAGGCTCCTTAGTTAAACTCAGTGGCCTGCTGCAGGAGCATTCCAGATGAGAGCCATGGCGACGGGGCGGATTGCCAATGGGAGAGGGGTGGCCGTGAGAGGGGTGGCGGCGATGGCGAGGGTTTCTGTGAGCACTATGTTCTGAGAGCTTGGAGGGTTCTGTACGCTTTCCGTGAGCCATTTGCCTTATTCTTGATGTGGTCAAACATAACTGTCCCTTATTCTTCTTTACATAATCGACGCATTATTTAATAACGAGGATGGTGTGTAGTTAGAGATACTAATATTTTTTCATTCTTTCTCTCCTGTCTCTTCGCCTTATGTTTTGCTTCCCTTGGGATCTCTGACGACTGGTGTGTTAATCAGTATTTGTGGACAAACTTTGGTACATTTTCGTCTATGTGAGATTTTTTTATAGTAGGAGTAAAGTACAATAAATCCATCATATCAACCTATTGATCATTAATTTCTCGAAAGTAAGTCTTTAAAACAACGATTCAATTGGATACATACGTTTCTAACATTCTATTTTATTCTTGATTGTTTTGTTCATATATTAATTGATATAGATTATTTTGAATCTTGCTATGTACATTTTATTGATATTTTGATTGTTGTTGCATGATATATTCAAAATATTTCCAACAGATATTGTGAGACCATTGAAATCTATACGATTACCAATTGTAGGGAACATCTAGATTACAATCTAGTAGTTAATGCAAAAACGTGTTCATGCAAGACAACTCCAACATCTAATTCAATACAAATACTTTTTGGGGAAGAATAGAGACGGGAAGAGAAAAGAACTTGAAACAACAAGACAAATGTCAACATTTCTTACTTTATATAATTTCGTGTATTAAAGGATTGCAGCTGCATAATTATTTATGAAGTAGCTCTCCACGTGCCAATGCGGGCATCTAGAGGCTCACATTGAGGAAGTGCTGATCAAGTGGCTGAGATTGCAAAAAATAAGCGATTATCAATAATTAATGTATAACCACTCTGATTACTTATTGTTGATCTTTTACTGCAATAATATTATCTTTACGTATATGGACTCTTAACTACCAATCTCGCCAGCTTTTGAAAAGGCTCAATTATATCTAAATCCTGTTCAGGCATGAACAACGCCATTTAAAGGTGGCTTTTAGTGTTGAGCAAGACTGTAGTATTGATGAGCTATTCTCTGAAGACAAGGAAACAAGAGTGTTTAGCTCTCTTCCAATGGAGAAGAACAGTGGCATCTCATTCTACTTGTAGAGATGCAAGGGGCCATAAAAAGGTTAACTAGAGTTTATACATATGAAAGTTGGCAAGGTGCTCTGTAAACACCTGACTATTGAATCCTCTCCCTCTATCGCATCCTTGAAGGTTGAGGCTGGGATGGTTGCCATGAGAGAAAGATTGGCACCGCCAACCTTAGCTATCATAAGATAAATGCTAACCCCATCTCAAGTACAATGTTAGCGAAGGTGATGGCATAAACATTATGGAGTTATGTAACCAACTACTATGGTGCAGTTGATTAAGGAGAGTGAAACTCACACTTCTTTCTTATGTTTGAATCTCATAGACTACAGGGAGAAAAAAAAATCTACTGATTTCTAAAAAAAAAAACATTATAGAGTCATGTGAGCACCATGTTCAATATTGGTGAGATCTTTCTTTTTTCTTGTCATAGAGGCATAACTTCGAAATACATAACAAAACAAAGCCTCGAGGAGAATCACAATTACAGGGGGATGAGAGAACCTACAAGCAAACTGTGAAAGAAACTCCCATGTAAGTAGGTGAAACAATACGCTTGCTATGAGTTCTCTAATTTATTCATACATCTTTAGTGTCTACTTGTCACACACCAATATCACAATTTGTCTCTTACGCTTTTCATCTTCTTAGGTGATTACGTGATAAATCCATAAGTACTACACCATAAATGTAAACAAATCCTATTATGAATCTACTACAGTGGGAGGGGAACAGTTCTTCTAGAACTATATAATTTTTAATCAAAAGTTAAGTTTTTCTCAAAAATTATATAGTATAGTTTTTCTGCTAGAATTTTTTTTAATTCAAACTACATTAACAACTTTTCAAGAAAAATCTTTAAGAAAAATTTATTTGAAACCATTTTTTCTAAAGAAATGTTTTTTGATTGAAGCCAGAGTTCCATTCCAAACAATACCTTGGACAATGGAACTCTCCCACCAAGGAAGAGGATGAAACCGTTGGACTACAAAGCTCGCTGCAACAACCAAGCTTTCTCATATTGAGGATTTTCACGTACACAAAAGCTTGACAATGAAACAGATAAGTTGAATGGGCTGTGGGTATTCTATGGTGAGTTATAATTGGTATTACATTATTGATAGAGGACAAATTTGATGTAATATTCAATATGGTTATAGACATTTTTTATTAAATAAATATATAGAAAAAAAACTATATAAATATACTTATTAGATTTCTATAAATATACAGTAAAATTTTCATTTAAATCAAATAATTATTAACCTTTAATCTAAAATTCTTAAAATTCAATATATTTTGTTAAATTTTAATTATTAAATTTTAATTATTAAATTAATAATTAATATAATTCAAATTAAAATAAAATTTTAACATATAATAGTTTACTAAGAAGAATGGAACTTATAACTCCTTTCAGATTTAAATCTCACGGATAAAATATTTATCTTCCGATTTCCGAAAAAAAAAAAACCTTTTCCAAGGCTAACTTCCTTAGAGAGCCAACACCAGTGGGACTGGATTCTGCGTTGGGAGGACGTGGTTTCCTTTGGCCGGCCCTTCGGTTCTTGCTGATGCATTCCCATCACTCGCCATTTTTTTTAGTTCCGCAATGGCCTCCAGATCGAACCCATGCATGGGGATTCGAATAAACCCTAAAAAACAGAGGGGTTTTGTATGGAGTTCAACGGCTTGGACTCCCCGACAGCTTCTGTTCCGTTGGCGCCGATGCTTTCTTCCTTACTGCTGCCTGCTGCTCACTGTTTTCGTCCTTCCTCTTCTTCTTCCATCTCCACTGCTGCAGAGTGCAGAACAAAGACCAGAACGGCGTGTTTTCGCGTCGGAACGCGGCGGATTCGATCACATGTTCCTGTACTGTGTACCGAATCACTCGAAGATCGAATCTTTGTTAACAGAGCTCCACATTCTGCTCTGTTTTTTTTTCTTCATCTAGAATGGACTCGTTTGGGAGTCTGGGCTTAGGGTTTCCGAACTGATGGGGAGAAATGGGTCGTCTTTCTTGAGACGTTACACGGAGAAGTTTCGATCTTTCTGTAGATTTCTAGTTTTTCCGGAATGGGTACTGAGAGCATGTTGCAATCTTTGGCTGAAATGGGGGTTGGAGATGATGATGATAGTGGTGTTGGTGGATTCGACGGTGAGGGCTTGGAGAAAGAGCTTGGGTTGCTTCTCATCGAGCAGTAACATTGGCCCAGGTGTGAAGTGTCAGTTGCCTCTGTTGGAGGAGGTCTCTTTGATGGGAAGAGAAGGTTTTTTGGTGGAATAGGGGATGGTCGGCTTCTATTGTCCTCCTAACAGCAGGAGCTTAATCAGGAAGAGAGAATTGTCGATGTGAAAAACAGTCCTGGACCTGGTTCAGGGGAGTGGGTGGAGAAGGGAAGTGATGGGCTAATTGGGTTGCCGGGATTACCGTTCCAGAGCTGGAAGAAGAGCTTTGCAGATATATTCAAGGTGATTTTCCATCAATTGTTGCCATTTGCCTTTCTATTTGTCCTTCATGTCGTCCCTGATTGTCACCGAGTATTTCGAAACAGATATTTCCGTTGCCTTGTTGAACGGAACCTTGTGAAATACATAGGTTTATGTACAGGACAATCTGCAAAATCATGTAATTATACTCCAAGTTTTTCTTTTTGATCATCCTTAAAACTTATGATCTTCAGTCAGTGGTATGAGACGTGATAATGTGTATTTTTCTGGTTGGCAAATAGCGTTCTTAAATGCACATGCTGTGCTAATGTCTTCTTTTATTTCCGTCCTTAACTCTGTTGAAATTCATTAAATTTGATGTCTTATTTGTTCAACCTCATTGTATTTCAGAGTCGTGCACATTTAGGTGTTCCTTCATTTTAAGACCCTTGCTTTTTGGTCGGTGCGATTCCAAAAATCATGGTTACAAGTTCATCATCTCTTCTTTTCTTTTCTTCACTTCCTTCTGAAATGAGATGAACAGAAGCTTTAGTGCATTGTGGGTAGTTGAAAAACGAATCCTTTTGAATTTAGCGTCTTAGCCCACATCCTAATATTTTTAAGGAATTCCAACCAACTAAACTATCATTGCAAATGTGAAAATCGACTTTTAGTCAGTAACTTGACGGGCTTCCATAGTACTAGTTGCATGTTCTGTTGACAGCACATTAATTGTTCTTCCTTATGAAAATCATGTTCCTTCTTTTGTCAAACCCAATTCTGCATCATCTACCTCCAATCCCATTCTTCTTCCGCTCTTCACTTCTTGTCTCCAGTTTGACGATAGGAACTTTTTCATCTATTCAACTGCCACCAGCCTTGTTTTTTTTGGCTTACTTTAGACATGTGAAATTGCTCTCCTGCTTTCCACATCATTTTTTGAGTTGCTATTTCCAGTGGTTTACATATTCAAATGATATTTTCCAGAGCCACCAACCTGTCCTGTTCTTCTTCCCCACCAACCTGTCTTCTTCAAAAATTATTCTATTTGACTAGTGAATTAACTAATTCTCGTAATAAAAGACACATCAATATTTAAGAAAGGTTCCTAAGTTGATGTTTGGATTTGTCATACAGTCATGCCTTCTTTTTTGTTAGTGATATTTCAGTTTTCAAAAAGAATCACCGCTTCTAATTTAACGGCTTAATGTTATTGATGAGCAGAGAAGAGTCATCCTTTATTTCTTCAGTTGTCTAGAAAAGCTATTGTGCTTGGTCTTGTTAATTCTGTCTAACTTGATTAATTGAAAGTTATTTTACTGGACTTAATCATGGATACAAAGTAGTACAGGAAATAGAAAAATGGAACTCAAAGATTGGAATCGCATTTTTTGTTTCATGCATTGCAAGCTAACCCAGCCTGTTGGTTATGGAGGTAGAGTTCTGATTCCTAGAACCAAAACATTGAATTATTAGAATACTGTTGAACATCTTACAATCAGCCAATATGTCTGAATCAGTTTTTAGTAAATATCCTTGCCAACCAAGTTTGTCCTCTGGTGCTGTCACAACCTTGGTTTTTAGTAATGTACTAAATTTCATATTGTAAGTAATTTTTGTATTATGATTTTGAATTCTGCTACTTTTCTATGTTCAACAGACCTCAAGTTTTGAAGCTACAACACACTTTGCTTTGACTTTCAAATTTTACACACTAACTTGGAAATTATCCCATTTTCCATGCAGTGACAAATCATGGTTCAATTTATTACAGGGGATTATTCTAGGTTATTGTTTTCTATTGCTCTCCATAGCCATCGTCAGTTTTATAAGTTGGGGGGTTGTTATGAGCGTAATTGTTTAGAGCTGCAGCTGAAGTTTTGACAATCACACATCTTGCTTTCTTGTGGTGAAAATTATTAATTTTTAATATAGGACGATCCAGGCCAGAAAGCTCCTACATCAGGGAATCTATCTAGCCATGCTGACGCCAGTGCTAATGCATTAGGTTCTGCAGCAGCAGAGCCTGCAAAGATTTGTTATTTACATCATAATGTTTGTCATATGGTTTCTTGTGTTGAACCTATTGAACCTTCAACACGTACATTTGCATCTGTTATGAGTGGATCTCAATCAAGAAGTACCCTTCTTGATCCTCAATTGACATTAAGGGATCGCAGACCTCTTCTTCCTGTGGGTATGCGTAGTGGTTCAACACATAAGAAAGCTAATAACGTTACAAACTCCATCAGTAGTGTTCCATCAAGCAAATCTATGGACACTGTTGCTGCATTTACAGTCATGAACATGTCAAGAAGTGGCATGGCATGTGAGGCCAATCATTTCCAATCAGAACTTCAACAAGATCTTGGAGTTAAGCAGAATTTTCCTCATGACATGCATGGCAGACAAAATTATGTCAAGCAAGATTCTTACTTGAAAAAATCTGATTCAGGGAATTTGAATCTAGGTTCCATTTCTGAGTCAACTCTGCATTAAAATTATTATTTTTGCAAAAGCAGCAGGGCATCAGACTTTAGCAATTCAATTTTGATGTCTGAGAAACAAGTTTGTCTTCAAAACCCCAGAAACCATTCTGCTGGGTTCTGTTTGGAACAACAGTTTACAGGCTTAAATTGTCCAATTGGTTCTATGGCTTCCTACCATAATAGTTCAAATGTTGCTTATACGAATCTTGAGCAAAGTGCATTTGCTTTAGAATGTCCTGCTTTGAATTCTAGAACACTACACGGTCACTTTTCAGAAACAGGGTTAGCAGATTTGCCAAATCTCTATGCAGATTCTCTGTATATCCACTACTTAAGGAATGCAGAATATGCACCACATATTGCACCTATTTTTAGTGATCCTTTTATCAGTGGAAACTCAGGCACAAGGAATACCTACATGGATGTGGTTGAATTTGAAGTGGCTTGTAGCCAGCTAGTGTCATCACAGAAGCAATATGGTATGGCATACCTCACGAAGCAGGGGAATTTGAATAATGGTTACCATGGAATTCCTAGTCCTGGTCTTAGCATGTCATATTCAGGAGGATCCTTTTCAGCTCCTGTCTTCCCTGCTTCTCCACTTGAACTTGCTAGTCCTGTCAGAAATGGTGAGAGAAAAATGTATTTGCAATCTAGTATGAGACACTTAAATAGGAGTATGACAGGATCTTGGCATCTGGATATTCTAGGCATCACTAACAACGGATTTTTTCCTCTCTCCTAGATGAATTTAAGAGCAACAAGACCAAGTCCTTTGAACTATCTGAAATTGCTGGCCATGTTGTTGTATTCAGGTATATTCATGCTGATCATTTCCTCTTGTTTTTATCTTAGTCCATGAATTTTGATCAGTGTGCTCTACCAACTGTATATACAGTACTGATCAGTATGGGAGCCGCTTTATCCAACGAACACTTGAAACAACCACAGCTGAAGAAAAAAAATATGGTTTTTGCAGAAATAGTTCCTCATGCTCTTCCATTGATGACCGATGTGTTTGGAAAATATGTAATTCAAATGGTTTGTTTCCTTTTCTCCATCATTCATTAAACCATAATATACAGGTCACATCAGTAATTTCGCTAATAGCCAGTTCACTGCCAGTTTTTCAGCATGGAACTACCACCCAGATTAGAGAAATTGCTGACTTGCAGGACATGTCTTGACACTTAGCCTTCAAATGTACGGATGTCGAGTTATCCAAAAGGTCTGTACCATCCTAGAAGCCTAAAATTTTCTAATTTATTTTTCATCTAGAAATCTATACTTTTGCATATTGTAAATTGTGTTATTCATAGATATAAGCTTGCAATTTCCTGTGGCACATGAAGGGGGTCACTTTCATTTGTTATATTCATCTTTATCAGATGAATAAGTGGAAATAGATACAATCATCTTTGATATCATAGCTAAGAATTAAGGCCTTGTTTGGAATTACAACTTTTAAACAAACACCATTTTTTTGGCAAAAGCTATATATTTTGTTCAAAATTAGAGAAAAGCTTCTGCTTTTGAAAAAAAAAGAGCTCTTGATGAAAAAACCATCTGGAACTTTTTTTTTTGAAAAAGTGTTTTTTAGCAAAAGTTGTAGTTCCAAACGGGACCTAAGATATAAGATGATACATTACAACTAAGAACTAAAGATAAGGTGTAAGAGAAAAAGAAAGAAAGGAACATATACTATGATAATTTTGATAAAGCGTATAAAATATTTGAGGTTATGGTGCATAGGAACCTATTTTTGATGAGTAGATTTGATAATTTTCCTTTGCTCTTACTATTATTATTGTTCCAGGTCCCATTTTCATGTAGGATTGGCATATACTATTTTATGTCCACATAAGATTAAAGTTGCATTTGGTAGGGATTCCTACCCATAGCTTTTGGTGGGAATCGTTTTTTCCCCAAAAAGTTGAAACAAATGTGGAATTTTCTAGAACTTTTGGTGGAAATCTCCTCCTAGCTTCCATGCATAAAAAAATTTCAACAGCCAAAAGCTGAGAAGCTTAGTTAGGTGAGCTTTTGGTGGAAAGTTCCATGTGGTCTTGAGGTTGTATTTGCATGGGCAGTGAAATATTTGTTCAAAAGTCTCATTTTTTGAAATACCACAGCATGGCAGGTTTTATCTATTTTTCCAGTATTGCATTGGGATCTTGGATAGGACTTATATTGAAGTAATTGTAAAAATGGAAGAACTAATAACATTTCGAAATAGTCTAGATAGGAAGATCTACACTTAGAATGTCCTAGGAGTGTATGATTTTCATATACGATTTAAACTTGTCCTAGGAGTGTACATGATTGTAAGGTCCTTAATTATGTAATATATAAGTCCACATATCAGTTTTTGATGTCTGTAAATGGTTAGTATTTATATAATTTAAAACAAAGAATCTATCATACTTCAACAATTAAGTTAATAGTTCAATCTTCTTGTTTCATTTATGAGTTAAATAATCTTGTAGATTCTAGGTATCTAAACTAATAAGCTAGCACCCTAAAAAACATAAGATATCATATTTTAGAATTTCAAAATATTAGACTGAGAGGAAGTAATGGGATATTCAATTGTTTACATTCTTCCCTTCGGAATGTAATTGAACGTGCATTTGAAATGTTGAAGAAAAAATGAAGTCTACTACAAAAGTTTAGTAGTTTTTCATTCATTGATCAAGTTAAAATAGTTATTGCAGTAATTGTACTATATAATTTCATTATTGAGTAAAGATTGACGGATGAGGTCTTAAGGACCTTTTTCATCACACAAGGATTGCAAGACTTACAAGTTTCAGTGGATAAAACTGGAAATGTTGATAATGTTGCTTTTGAAGAATGTGAAGTGAGAGCCGTGTGTGATAATATTTGTCAAGAAATCATGGTGTCATTACTTTGTTTTATATGGTCTTAAACTTTATTATTTTTGTAGAGGCAAAAATATTATATGGTCTTGAACTTTAATTATTCTGTAATGTTTTTAATGTATTTCTCTACTATAGATTTGTATTTCTATATGATTATTTAGAACTTCTTGTGTAGTTAATTGTTGTTGATATTGCACTCCAAACAACTATTTTCTCTTTGTTTAGATGAAACCAGTGTCAAATGATATGGTCAAGAAAAAGAAAGCAAAAAGAAAAAAAATCAACAAGTGAAGCAGTACATGGATATAGGGTGAAGGCAATTTGGTCTAAACAAATCATGCGACTTGACTAGTAATTTGTCTAGAAGCTATTAGGGATGGGAACAAAAAACACTGCATCATTAGGTACATAGGGACATGTGAGCTTAAACACTTGTGCCTAATTTAAGAATCATTGGGACTCAACTTGTTGAGATTGGCAAACTTCACAGCATTGGAGCGTGAGATTGGCCTGGTTTCGATGGAGAGATTGTAGTCTAAGATGATGGATGGTGGAAATTATTTGCAAAGGTTCATAATTTAAATTTATAAATGTTGTATTTCTTCGTTATACCTTAACATGCATTAACAAATACTATGGCTTATGTTTTTTTTTTAAGTGCAGCCTGGCCTCTTAGGATGATAAAGTTTAAGGTTGGTTTTGTATTGTTGCATAGAAACAAGTTAGACATTTTTTTCAAAGGAAATACAGTAATAGATAAATATGTTATCGTTTCAAGTAGAAGTGTAAATGAAACTAGCATCATATGTCAACAAGAAGAAGTAGATTATAAGGAAGTAAAAGATATAACTACAACATTTATTAGTGTTGACGAATTGAGTCTAATTTAGTTACAAGCGAGAGTAACAAGAGAAAGTGTCAAGAAAATACAATCATGTGCTGGAAGAATCCCAAGTCTATAAGAATGTTTGTTGCGCATGATTCACTGAATAGAAAATGGAGGTTGAAAAGAAATGTATCAATCTTATCAAATATGATATCGAAGAAAACGAGGCCAACATAGTAAGAAAAGACAAGTATTCAATGAGTCGGTACAAGTAGTGGTTAAGGAAACAGGTATCATGAGAAGTAATGTGGAATTTATGTTTATTTCACAACTTTTTACAAAACTAATAAACTAGGAATTTTTCGTAGATACTTTGGACATATGATAGATTGAAGTAAAATGTGACAAGAAACTCTACAAACTTTTATTTATTTATGTTATTTTACAAACTTAAAGATTAACTTTAGAACTAATAGAGTGTATTAAATATTTACTTTAATATTTTGCAATGTATTAGGATAGATATGTTAAGTTATATCTTTACAATTAGAATATTTATTTACTTTTGTCTAGAACATATGTTGTTAGAGTTTCTCTTTAAAATAATTATTCAGGTTTGTAGTTGGTTTAGATGCTCATATGGTGTATTCGACACTATAAATATTATAAGACTATCAGAGAAGTTTACATAACTTATAAACATGTTATGAAATATATTACAAGTTTAGAGTATCATGCTCAGTAAGTAATGGAGAAGTTTACATTTTAAAATTGACTAGCATTGTAGGTTTACAATTACGTTGGGGCTTATCATCACTTAGTTCTTGGAGCTTTGATCCACATTTGAGAAATTTACATTTCAAAATTGAAGATTAATTAGCTACTGTTGGTGCTTTGATTATTTAGCTACTGTTGAGAAATTGAATGTATTGTTAAGATTATTTAACTACCTAGTTTTATTGTAGATCAAAGTTTGATCATTTTTTTTAAGGTGGCTTTGTTCTTCGTTGCTTTCTTATTTTATGAGTTTATACAAGATCTATCTAGATGCTAAGAGACACTTGATCTGTAATTCTAAACCTTGATTTTCACCTGCCTAACATACATGCTTATTGACAAATATACATGTAATTCCAAAGTGTTTCTTGCTGAAAGGAATTTCTTGTGATCAGTTTTAATTGGTTATGATCTGTAATTCCTTATGAAGTTGAACTATCACATTATTAACGGTATACAAACTACTGAAATAAATATTAAAAGGATATATAATTCTTTACATAAAAAGATCACGTAATTATATAACTGCATAAGTAGACTGGTAGATCATTCTAGGTTTGCATACATGTTATCATTATCACACAGAAATGTTAGACTCGGAGACAATCATGTAATCAAAGTGTTCAATTAACTCGTAACCTTTTGTTAAATCTTATGTTAAACCTTATAGGGTATTTGGATATCCATCTAAGGATCCATTTAATGTACTACCCAGTATATGTACTCTTTTGAGCCCTAATAATAGTTTAGATCATTGTTTTTCCATTAGCACATGGTACCAGAGCACAGGTTGAAACCCTAGCCTTTCCACCACCTAGCAGTCGTCGCCGGACATCGCCTCCGACCGCCGTCGTCGGCCGTCCTGTTGCTGGAAACTCGCAGGCAACCTGCAGGACGCCACTGCAGTCGCTGGTTTTGATGGCTTCAGCCTTCGGCACCTCCTTCTCTCCCTGTCGGAGCTCGACTCACCTCCGATAGCCTCCTTCCTATCCATCGGCTTCTCGGACCAGCCTCCGGCGGCCTCGTTAGCCCTGGTAGGCCATTTTCACCATCGACAAGCTCTTCTAAGGCCTGTCCGGTAGGTCTAGAGGGGCGTCAGTCCCTCTCCTCCCCGTGACGACTCTTACCATTGCCCCTTATGTGTATCTGTATGTAAACGGAGTATAGAAGATCATCTCTACTACCACCGGTTAGGATTCGGTGGCTCTATTATTGCTGTACGTTACGTATCTTTAGCGTATTCCTTGTTTCTTACTACTATTATTTGTGCTTTGTATTCTCCGTTTGCATCTTGAGTATTGGAGATACCAGTTATTGATTTTCAGTCTTATTTAAGATCTGATTTCTTCATTTGCCATGGCTTCTCGTGAATCTCTTGTTATGAATTTGAGCAGTACTTCAGAAAAATTGAATGGAAAGAATTATCTACTATGGTTACAGAGTTTTGAAACCTTTTTAGCTGCACACCGCAAACTTAAGCATCTGACCCAGTCTCTGTCGGATGCAAAGGATAACACGTATGAAGATTGGTTTGCTGATGACTCAGCCATTGTCTCCTGCATGGTGAATAACGTGGAACCCACAGTTGCCGTAGCGTTATGGTTCTTCGTCCAGCCAAGAAAATCTGGGACACCCTTAAACAGATGTATGGTTATGAGAAGAATATTGCTCGGGTTTATGAAGTATATGAGCTAATCTTTACTTTGAAGATGGGCGATAGTTCAGTCCAAGATCACTTTGGAGCACTTCGTGCACTTTTAGACGAACTTGAATTGTATCAACCACTTATCTCAGATATTACTACCATGCGTAGATACAGACAGGAACTTGCTGTAGCTGCCTATCTTTCTGGACTGAATCCAGACGTCTCTTCTCAGATACGAGGTCAGATTTTGGGGGCTGATTCTACTCCGAGTCTGGAAAGCACATTTGTTAGTCTTACGTGTCTCTACTGGTGGGCCTACTACTACTGCCCCCACTGCTGATCATTCTGCTATGGCTGCTCGTGGTCATAGTTGCAGTCGTAATTCTGGTAGAGGAGGCTGAGGACGAGGTGATACTAAAGGTCGAATCCCCTGTGAGCATTGTGGTCGCATCAACCACAGGTCAGACAGATGTTGGGAAAAGTTTGGTAAGTTAGAGTGGGCATAAGCTTCCACAGAGGTGACTCAGACGTCTACAGATGCTTCTTCCATCAGTGCTCAATTTGTGACTCTATCCAAGGAGGAGTATGCACTGTTCCTTTAGTACAGAGAGACTCAGTCTACACCTGCCGTTGCATCCCATGTCACTGCTTTTACCTCGGGTACATCTGGGTTAGTTGCCTTTAGAGACAGTTTCTGGATCATTGATTCAGGCGCATTCTCTCACATGACAGGTAGCCATGATCTTTATTCTCGCCTTTCTAAATTACTCGACATTAGATCTGTTTCTATAATTGATGGTCGGACCTGTAAGGTAATTAGGCAAGGTACTATTCGTGTTATGTCCCAATTAATCCTTGATAAAGTCCTTTTTGTACTAGAATTTCCTATAAATCTTTTATCCATTAGCTCTATTACCAAACAATTAAACTGCTATGTGACCTTTTTCCCTTTTCACTGTACCTTTCAGGATTTGTAGACGGAGAAGAGGATTGGTTTGGGGCGTGACAAAGGCCAAGGTGTTTACCTGTTAGTTAGAGATGAGATACCTCGAGGTATTGCAACTCTTGCTTCCACAGCTGATTCATCGCTTACATGGCATTATTGACTGCGCCATCTTGCTCATTAGAAACTTCAACAAACTCTACCTTGGTTGTCTGTATCACCTTGTCAGTGTGAGTCTTGTGAGTTAGGTAAGCATCATCGTGCTACCTTTAGAGGTCTACGTCTAGTTAGGAGTAAGCATCTTTTTGATTTAGTTCACTGTGATGTTTGGGATCCAGCCAGAACTTTTTCAGTCTTTGGCTACAGATATTATATTGTCTTTGTTGATGATTTTTCTCGTGTGTTTTGGGTGTATTTGTTGACGGACAGAGTCAGTGTATTTGAAACAGTTAAGAATTTTTTTATGGAAATAAAGGATCAATTTTCTATTTATCCCAAAGTCTTTCGCATTGACAATGCTTTAGAGTTCACTTAAACAAGTCTTCGACAATACTATGAATCCTTGGGTGTGCTGCAGTAAATTTCTTGTCCTCATACATTCCAACAAAATGGAGTGGCAGAACGTAAGCATCGACATATTCTTGATGTTGCTCAGTCTCTCATGCTTGAGATGCATGTCCCCAAGTATCTGTGGTCTGATGCTGTTTTCACTGTGGTGTACCTCATCAATCGTATGCTGTCTACACCACTTGGTGGGGACATTCCATTGCATAGACTTTATCTGAGGGTTGATCTCTTTTCTCTCACTCCTCGGATATTTGACTGTGTGACTTTTGTTCAGGACTTGACTCCCAATCTAGACAAACTTGCTCTAAGGTCTATTCAGTGTGTATTTGTTGGTTATTCTCGTACTCAGCGTGGCTATTATTGTTATCTTCCTACCACCAGGAAATACATTATTTCTGCTGATGTCACATTCTTTGAAGGTCAAAGCTTCTTTGATAACAATCTTCCTGTTTCTGAAAGTGTTTCATTACCTTCGGTGGTTGAGACTGGGGAGATAGATGTTACTGATGCTTTTGTTGCAGGAACCGAGGTATTTGACACCTTGCAAGTATATTGACAACGGTCACGTCCTCCCAGTACCAATCCCTCTTCATTTTTTGCACATCTGTCACCCGTTGATCTTGATTTGCCAATTGCTATCAGGAAAGATACACGTACTTCATTTACTGCACATCCTATATCCTATTTTGTGAGTTATGAGCGACTCCATCCTTCCTTTCGTGCATTTGCCTTGTCTATCTCTTTTGAGTCTATTTTCAGAAACTACTAGGAGGCAAGCCTAGTACCTCAGTGGAAAGCAGCTATGGATGATGAAATAGAGGCACTGAAATCCCGTGGAATGTGGACACTAGTACAAAGCAGATGGGTGTTTGTTATAAAGTACAAAGCAGATGATACGGTTGATCGATACAAACCCCGATTGGTTGCTAGGAGGTTCGCACAGGAATATGGCATTGATTACACTGAGACCTTCTCTCCTGTTGCCAAATTAAATTCCATCAGGGTCATTCTGTCAGTGGTTATAAATAACTTTTGGAATCTGTGCCAACTAGATGTAAAAAATGCATTTCTGTATGGTGATCTGTCTGAGTTAGTGTATATAGAGCAACGTCCAGGTTATGTTACTCAGGGGGCGAATCAGGTATGTCTGCTTAAGAAAGTAATTTATGGGCTAAAACAGAGTCCACGAGCTTGGTTTGAAAAGTTTAGTAGTATTGTATCTACTTGTGGCTTTCGCCGCTGTGTGGTGGATCACTCTGTATTCTACAGGCGAACAAAGGATGGCTGTGTTCTGTTGGCTGTCTATGTGGATGATATCTTGGTTACAGGGAGTGATACCACTGGTATTCAGGAGACAAAAGATTATTTGCAGAAGCATTTTGTTACTAAAACCATGGGCAGACCTAAGTATTTCCTAGGTATTGAATTTGCATTTGCTAGAGATAGGATGATTCTATCACAGAGAAAGTACGCTATGGATCTCTTACAGGAGATTGGACTTTTGGGGTGCAAGCCTGAAACTATCTCTGTGGATCAAAGTTTGAATTTTTGGGATAGCTCCTCACCTCCATTAGAGAATGTTGGCAGATACAGGAGACTGGTAGGAAAGTTGATTTATCTTACTGTTACTCGGTCTAATATTGCCTACATTGTAGGAGTTCTTAGTCTGTTCATGCAGGAATCACGAATGGTACACTGGCTAGGAGTCTTAAGGGTGCTAGTCTACATCAGGAAGACTCTAGGCAAAGGTTTGATCTATGAAAAGAATGGTCACCTGCAGATAGAAGCCTATTCAGACTCTGGTTATGCTGGAGATAGAGGAGATAGATAGTCCACTTCTGGATATTGCACATATGTTGGGGGCAATCTTATTATATGGCGCATCAAAAAATGGAATGTGGTCTCTCTCTCACTACTTACGAGATGATATGGCTTCGCTCACTTCGGACTGATTTGGATTTTTCTACTCCTTCACCTATGTCCATGTATTGTGACAATTAGGCGGCTATTTACGTTGCTAATAATTCTACTTTTCATGAACGCATTAAACATATTGAGGTGGACTGTCACTTCGTTCGTGAGAAAGTGATGCAAGGAGTCGTGACTACTCCCTATATCAAGTTGCCTGATCAATGTGTTGATGTTTTCACTAAAGGACTTAGTATTGAGACTTATAGTTATCTTTGTAACAAGCTGGACATGATCGATATATATGCTCTAACTTGAAGGGAGTGTTAAGTCTTATGTTAAACCTTATAGGGTATTTAGATATCCATCTAAGTATCCATGTAATGTACTACCTCTATATATGTACTCTTTTGAGCCCTAATATTAGTTTAGATCATTGTTTTCCCATTAGCACACCATTTTTGGTAAAGACATCTTTATTAAGGAGGTAGTTAGCCTCACAATAGTGCCAGCAATCGTCTTCAAGTTCCTTGTCGATGTTGATTTGGCTGTCTTTGTTATCAAATTCTAGGAAGTAACGCGTCTTTGTTGCCTATTGGTTAAAAAATATACATCTGTGACTTTAAAATATAATAGTAGTTATTTATTAAACAATGCAAGTCATTTATGAAAACTTACTCATTCAAAGTGTCCGAGAGGTAGATTATTATTAGGGTCTAATGTACGATAACATGCGATATTTCGATAATGATACTTTTCTCTAGTTCACTTTGAGTGTTTCTTTTTTTTCTTTGACAATTATACCACAATCTTCTAACTTCTCACAAATACAAATAAAATTAAAGTCATTTATTTCATCTTACATAAACATAATTTACCTTCTTGAAACAAAAAACCTTCATTCTATGAAACAATTAATGAAATGTTACCTATGGTTATTAGGCAATTAATTGTTTCATAGAATGAAGTCTTTTTATTTCAAGAAGGTATATTTGCTTATGTAAGATGAAATAAGTGACTTTAATTTTATTTATATTTGTATTTATGGGAAGTTGGATGATTGTGGGATGATTGTCGAGGAGATGAAAGAAACACTCACAAATGAATTAGAGCAAAGTGTCATTGTCGGATTATTGTATGTTATCGTACATTAGATCCTAATCGTAATCTACCTCTTGGGCACTTTGAATGTGTAATTTTTCATAAATGACTTGTATTGTTTAATAAACATCTACTATTATATTTTAAAGTTACTAATGTGCAGCTTTTAACCAATAAACAACAAAGACGTGTTACTTTCTACAGTTTGATGATAAGGACGATCAAATTGACATCGACAAGGAATTTAAAGACAATTATTGACACTGTTGTGAGGTTAACTCCCTCCTTAATAAAGATGTCTTTACTAAAAAGGATTATGAGTTAATTAAGTACTTTGATTATGTGATTGTCTTTGAATCTAACATTTCCATGTGATAATAAAGCAAGTATTCAAACCTAGATTAGTCTTCAAGTATGATTATACAGTTATATAATTACGTGATCTTTGTATGTAAAGGATTATGTATTTTTTTGACATTTCTTTCAGTAGTTTGTCTCTCGTTAATAATTTGAAATGTATACTTCTTTATTTCATACTGAGCATAGTACTCTAAACCTACAATACATCTCATTAGATATTTATAAGTTATATAAACTTCTTTAATAATCCCATATTATTTATAAAGCCCAATACAACACATGAGCCTTTAAATCTATTGTAAACTTGATAATTCAAATAATTGTTTTAAAGCAAATAATTGTTCTAGATGGAGAGCTATAACTTAATATGTCTACCTTAATACATTGGAAAATATTAAAGCAAATATTTAATATATTTTATTAGTTTTAAGGTTAATATTTAAGCTTGTAAAATAACATAAGTAAATAAAGTTTTTTATCCTATTTTACTTCAACCTATTATATGTGAAAGTGTGCAACAAGCTCTTTTTTGAGGACCATTGATGTCCATGACCAATTCCTGGTTAACTTTATGAAAAGTTGGGAAACGAACATAAATTTGACACTACATCTTATAATACCTGTTTTCTTCAACAACTACGTGTTCTGACTTATTGAATATTTGTCCTTTCTTCATTTGTTCGTCTCTTTTTCTTCAATATCATATTTGATAAGATTAATAAATTCTTTTTCCAATTCCATTTTTATGCTCAGTGAGTCATGCACATCATCTTTGTGGACTTGGGACTCTTTCCACTTATGATAGTATTTTCTTAGTACTCTCTGTTGTTACTTTTGGCTACAATTGAATTGAACTCAGGTTTGTTAATACTAATTGGCGTTGGAGTAACACTTTTTACTACAACACCTCGTTCTTATTAGTATGTGGTGTTACTTTTATTTACATTGCTTCCTAGAATGAAGACATATTTACCTGTTACTGTATTTCCCTTGAAAAGAAAGTCTAACTTGTCATTGTGCAACAACACATAACCGTCCTTAAACTTCCCCACCTTAGGATATCTCTACACATTTATAAAAAAAATAAGAGCAATAGTATTTGTTAATGCATGCTAAGATATGACATAGAAATATAGCATTTACAAATTTAAATTAAGAACTTTTACAAATAATTTCTATCATCCGTCATCTTGGAGTACAATCTCCCTATTAAAATCAAATTTAGTCTTGCACTTTAATGCTGTTCAAGTTTGTCAGTCTCGACGAATTGAGTCCCAATAATTCTTGAATTGGACACGGGTGTAACGTAAACCTGTACTTTCTTTGAACTTTTTCATTAAATTTGTATATTCCTGTGCATCTAATGTTTCAACCTTTTTGTTTCCATCTCTTATCTATTTTGGACAAATTGTTAGTCAAGTAGCATGATTTTGTTCGGATCAAATTATCTTCACTTTATATCCTTATGTGTCATCATTTGTTAATTTTTTTCCTTTTACTTTCTACACTGGATACATCCAAATAAAAAGGAAAATGTTGTTTGAAATACTATTTGTTCTTCTTTTTTTACAATTACTTGAATATGGGTTCCATCGAAGGCTTCAATGTAATCCTTGAAAAATGTATCAAGTCTACTATTTTCTAGGATATGCTTTGGTGTTTCAAAAAAGGAGAGTTTTGGACAAATACTTTCAGGTGCTTATACAAGTACAACCTTCAAGATCACATGAAAGTATCTACTAACTGTTTCCCCTAAATACTGTAGATTATGTTGGAAGGATCTATTTCTGTGTCCTTGACCAATAGATTGTAAGAAAACCCTCATTTGTTCCTTGACACTAACATTACGAGAGTCGACTAATATACCCCTTCCTCCAAATACAATACATAACTTAAGGAACACCTCGGGTGACATCCGACAATGATCAAAATAATTTTTAAAATGGAAATTGAAATTGTTATGCACTATTTGATGTCCCATAATGGATAAAGTGTGGACTTGATTTGTTAGACTAATCGTAAATAGAATATTCTTTTCATCATTAATGTTGAAAAGAAATTTGTGCTTACATATCATCTTGATTCTGTTCAATAGTTTAGAAAAAGAACGAAGATCATATTCAAATAAATTATCAAATAAATGTTTTCCATTCTTCAAAATATAACAAAGAGTTAACATCAATAACAAAACTAAACAAGAATAACAAAAAATGACTAATCAAGCATTATAAAAGGACTTCTTCAACCCAAGAAACAATCAAGTGGAAATAACAGATTCCCAACAAACAATCAAACAACTGCAGCATTGGATTAAAAACCCAATGACTCCCAACAAGCAAATAACAGACTCCCAATATTCAAAAGGCACATGCATTGTGTAACAAAAGAGATTTCAGTGAATGATTTCTTTTTTTTTCTTTTTTGGTGACAATCATATATTAAAAACCCTAAATAGAAATAAGTGACATTTGATTATATAAATTGATATAACAACAAGCATTGTCACTAAAATGGATAATGGTATATGGATTCTGTTTTTGACCCCATTTTCGACTTGTCTGACGTGGCGAAAACGTGAAACACATGCAAGCTCCTTCTACTGCTGTTGTTCTGTAGTTTAGGTGACGTTTCCTTTTACGTGTGTTTTTTGAGAGTTGAAATGTGGTATATGTTTGCTTCTTTACTTTCTTTTCATTTCAAACTACTAAAACCTTCTTCTCCTTTCACCTACAATCACTTCGCCTTCTTCCACTTTCGCTTCATCTGCAATCATTGAAGCTTTTTCTTCTCTAATTTTGGTACGAAATGGCAAAAAAAAAGTGACAGGTTGTTGAGAGTGAATCTCATGAAGTTACAAAATTTGATAAAGATACCAAATAGGATTGCAAAAGATAATATAGCGTGTCGATCATTTTTTCTTTGTCACTAGTATGTTATCTTTTTATCATTGTATGTTATTATCTTCGTCTTCTTTGTATACAACTACCATTTCGTCTATCTCGTTGTATCTTTTTCTGTTAAAGAAAATATACAGATTGACTTAAATTTTTTCCATTTGAGCACTTTCTTGATATGGATCCTTTACAGGTGGACAACCCCTTCATTTAGAATTTAGCAGTATATTATGACGTTAAACCAACATAGGTTTTGCATTGTTAAATCTATGATAAAGTTCAATCTAGTAGACGTTTGTTTACTTTTGGGATTGTTCATTGCAAATAGTGCATTACTGGACCTCTATACTCTGCTCTATCTATTGTTTTGAAGCGACGTTTTATTAGCTTAAAAATTATAGAGACTAATATTGTGAGAATATACTTTAAAACATTCTATCTAAGAAAGAGTCCCAATAAACACTGGAGAATGACGAGAACGTTATTAAGATTTTGATTTTATTTCTTTTTGTAATATACATTTTCTTCAATGGTTTGCTCCATATTACTATTGGAACATTCCATTATGTGAACAACTTGTACACAATTAGAGAATTTTCATCGAGAATTGTCATTTATGGACTCCTCTATTCTTAATTATCTGAAGCCAACCGTAAGTTACAAGTTAACAAAAATATTTGATCTTGTTACATTGATAGTTGTACAGTAATTCTTTTGGTAAGTATTACTTCTGTTATTTGATATCATAGAGTAGACTCGTTGTGGTGTTACATAGTGGTGTTATAGTGTTGTTACATATTAGTGTCATTGCACTGTGTTTTGTTAAACTTTTCCTCTTCTTTAGATAATTGGATTCTCTCATGAAAATTGTTCAATTGTGGACAAATTATCCACATAATGGAAGGCTCCAACAGGGATATTGAGCGAATTATTGGGAAAGAGGGATATTGTAAAAAGAGATAAAATCAAAATCTTGACAACATCCTCGTTGTCCTTTGGTGTTTGTTAGGATCCTTTCTTGGATAAAATGTTTTGAAATACATTCTCAAAATGCTTTCTTTCTGTGATTTTTAAGTAACTGAAGTGTCACTTCAAAATGATAAAGAAGGCAGGTGTATAGAGGTCCAGTGATGCATCGTTTAGAATAGATAACCCTAAAAGTAAACAAATGTTTACTGGATTGAGCTTTACTAGGGATTTAGCAATGCAAAATTTACGTTTTTTTAGCGTCATAATATACTGTTAGATTCTAGACGAAGGGGTTAGCTACCTATTGGTGATCTATATCAAGAAAGTGTTCAAATGGAGTCTTTAAAAAAATCTCTTGTTGAGTAAGTTTAACTTTATCTATATATTTTCTCGAATGGAGAAAGTGCAACGAGATGGATGAAATGGTAGCTGTATGCAAGTGAGACAAAGATAATAATAGAAAGATAACATACTAGTGATTGAGAAAAAAATGATCGACATGTCTTATTGTCTTTCGCAATCCTACTTAGCTTTTCCATCTAATTTTGTGGAGAGCTGCTACGTTTAACTTCATAAGGTTTACTCTTGACAAGTTCTTGCCCTTTGGAGAAGAAGAAGCTTCAATAGTTGCAGACGAGGCGAAGATAGAAAAAGACAAGTTAGTTGCAAGTGAAAGGAGAAGAAGGTTTCAGTGGTTTGAAACGAAAGGAAGGAAGGAAGGAAACGTATACTAACTTTCGATCCTTAAAAGACGTGTGTAAAGGGAATCGTTATGTCAATTGCAGAATAGCAACAATAGAAGGAATTTACGTGTGTTTCACGTGACTTCCACGTCACAAGTCACGTTGGATGAGTCAAAAATGGGGTCCATATACCATTATCCCACTAAAATGGAAAATACGAATTGCATTTCAAGTTATCATATAAATTAAAGAAGTAATTCAAATAGTTTACTAAAAAAATTACATTAAATTAATTCTTAAATCGTCAATGCATGGATGAGCTTAGACAAGTGACCCTAATAGATACATGGTATTGATGAAAGAAATCTTTACAAGAAATTCTTTGTTTCTGTTCAATAGGAAGCCATAAATTGCAATTAGATGCTCCATTTACATTGTCCTTGTCGGGAAGAAGAGATGAGAGGGAACTGACTAAATGGAGAACCAATTGAGAGGAGAGTTGTTAGTGGAGATAAGAGCGATGAGAGACAACGTACTGGTGGAGATGGATGCATTGGTGGAGAAGGACCCACTGTCGCTTATTGTGAGCAGAGTCATTGTTGTCGACTCTATCGCTACGGAGAAGATTGTGAGAGAGGATAGCCATCGTCAAGGGCACATGAGAGAAGATCAAGCGAGAAAGGGGATAGGGTTTTTCGTTTCTTGATTTTTGGTAATAGTTCATTGGTACAATTTGTAATTTAAATGTGGTTTTTTTTGTGATATTTTTGATGTTCTTAGGATAATATGGTCCTAAAAAAAATCATAAGTTATGCTTCTTGGAGTTATGTACATATTTACTTTAGAGTCTTATTAAATAGTAGTGAATTATTAGATATTCATTTATGTTGAGTATCTAGCAAATCCTATATATATATGTGTAATCTCTTCTCCTTAATAATAATCATGGTGTTAAATTTCAACTATTGTCGATGAACTATCGTTGACACGTATCGGTACACGAAGTTAGGAAAACGAAATTTAAGGGTATGTCATGACGTATCTTATTTCGATGGATATTTTGATAGGTGTCGGTGATGTCAGTGGGTGTTAGTGGATATTGGGTATTTTTTACACTAAATTTAATGTATGAGTTGACACTTTCCCCACAATCCGATACAGATGACACGACTTTAAAATCTACTAGCTTCCTTCATCGATCACATACGCTTTCTCCCCTTTCTCCTCCTCTCCTGAAGCTTCTCTTGCAGTCATTCAACACCTTCTCTTGCGTCCTGTTGTCCAACCAACCATCCTACCGTCCAACAGTCGTTCTGCCATCCAACACTTTCTCCTCAAGCTTCTCATGTGCCTTCTGCTGTGTCTTGCTATCCTGCGCCCTTGTTGTCCTGTCAGCCATCTCTGTCAGTTAGTTGTTGCTGTCTAGCCATCTCCACTAGTCTACTCTTGTTGTCTAGCCATCTTCGTTGGTCTACCCTTGCCATTCAGCCATCTTCGTCGACCTGTCATCCTTGCTCTGCTCCAGTCTCCAAGTCTCAACCAGGTTCGTCCATCTGCCTTTACTGTCCATTCTTCTTCTTTTTTTCTTTTAAAGTTTGTGTTGTGGCTTATGTCTTCAACCATCTCTTTATCCTCTTTTTATTTTGTGTAAAAGTCGTCCATTCTTCTTTTTTTTTAACCCTTTTAAAGCCTGTGTCATCCAAATTTGGCTTATGTCGGGAATCATTCTTTTCTTCTTCTTTTTCTTTGTAAAAGCCTTTATTATTTAGTTAGTCATTTCTTTTATTTTTTTAAGCTTTTGCCATTTAAGTCTTGAAACCATCCTTCTTTTTTAATTTTTTTAAAAGCCTTTGTCATTCAAGTCTTGAACCATCTACAAGTTTTGTTTTAAAGTTCTTTTTTCTTACAATTGTAAAAGATGTTTGATGGATTTCTCAGATATTTCAATATGGGATTCAAAGATATATAGTATTTTTTTTAGTTCACATGTAGATTTTAGATATAAAGTATAAACTTAGATCTTAGTTATATCTAATATAATATTACATAGATTTAAGATTTTTTCCAGTTTATTTTATGATTTTGAATCTTGATGTTAATAACTTGATATATACTTATATAAATTGTTTATATAATAAATATAACTAACCTAATAATCATGTTTTTTGCATAGATCAATGGTTTTTAGATAGATTTAATGAAGTTTCATGTTTATTTCGTAATTAATTAAAAAAAATCAAGATTTAACCTAATAATATTTCAATTCATCACATAAATGAGAGTTCTAACCTAATAATTCTATAAATTAGTAATTTTTTATAATTTAAAAAAAAAGAATATTTCATAATTAATTAAAAATCAAGAAAAATTGAAAAAAAGTCAGGAATGATTGTAAAAATCAGGAACAATTATATTCGGTGTATTTTTATTTGTTAGATCTTGGGTTTTTGTAAGTAATTTCATGTTGTTTTTTGGTGATTTGCAATTTAGAAGACTTTTGTAATTCCTTTTATTGATTTAATTTTATTATCTTTAATTAATGCTTATCTCATGTTTAATATTATCATTTTAGTATTGTTGTACTACTTTCATATTATGCCACAACTACAAGATTGTATTGTTTAAAACAAATTCCATTTAAACTCTATTTTTTTAAGTTCACATGTAATCTTAGGTATAAAGTATAAACTTAGATCTTAGTTAAATCTAACATAATATTATATTGATATAAGGTTTTTTCAAGTTTATTTTATTATTTTGAATCTTGATGTTAATTACTTGATATATAATTATATAAATTAGTAATTTTTTATAATTTTTTTAAAAATTAGAATATTTCATAATTAATTAAAATGTAGGGAAAATTGGGAAAAAAGGAATGATTGTAAAAACCATTAAAACATGTAGAAAATCAGAAAATATTTAAATATATTATTTCATTAAATCAATGACAATTATCATTTGTTTTTAACCTTTATGTCAAATTCTTCTGGATATGAAAGTGGTGGAGGCTCTAGTGATGTTAGGGTAGTTAAATCAGAGAATTCAGGTTAGTTGCATGGATATTCTATGGATAATGATGGATAAAAAACATAATGCAAATTTTGTGATAAGCAAATGAAGAGTGGAGTAATAATAAGATTAAAACAACACCGTACTGATGGATACAGTAATGTAGTTAAGTGTAAATTGTGTCCATTTGTAGCTTCTGTCGGCACTGTAGGGTACCGTTGGCCCCTCGAGCACTATCCGGAGGCTCGTCGGGCCCTTTGAAGCCTCCGTTGGCACTGCAGGGCACCATCGACCCCTCTAGCATAGTCTAGTAAGCTCATCACCCCTTTTCATACACCTAGGAGGCCCTTTTGGCCTTCTCCTGTGTGATTGGCAGCGTCGGTAGCCATGTTTGTTGATCACATTGATGCTCTAGGCTGCTACGTTGTGTATATCTACCTATTTTTGTGTAAAGATGTGCTGTCCACACATGGTTGTGCCTTTGAATAGTTGTTGTGGGTATCTGGAAGGTGTTTGTGTTATATTGGAAAAGTGTTTTTCTCTGTCTACATCCTCGATTGTGACAGGTCAGACCTTTTTTTCGTGTTCTTCCCTTTCTCAATGATGAATCATGATCTCTCACGAGGAGTTGATCAAAAATCTTAGTGGCACATAAGAAAAACTCTTATTGAGAAAAATTATTTGTTGTGGGCATAGAGTTTTGAAATACTTATTGTTGCTTATCGGAAGCTTAAACATCTTTCTCAGCCCCCTTTTGATGCCAATGACATCACATACGAAGATGAGTATGTTGATGATGTTGTCATTGTTTCTTGGTTGGTAAATAACATGGAGTTCCATGAAATCCAATGTTGCCTGTGGTGTTATGATGCTTTGTCCCACGTGGAAGGTTTGGAACACATTGAAGACTACATAGAGGCATGAGAAGAATAATTCTAGAGTATCTGAGGTATACGAGCAGTTGTTTATACTTAGATAGGGAGACATTTCTGTGTAGGACCATTATATTGCTTTATGTGTCCTTTTAGGCGAACTTGATGTATATCAACCGTTGATCATTGACATCAACAAGATGCGACAATATCGAGTTGAGTTAGCAGTAATTGTCTACCTTTGCAGCCTTACATCCAAGTTCTCCACTCAGATTCATGGACACATTCTAGGTGTCGATTTAGAGATAACATTCTTAACCTAGAGATGATTGTTCTCCAAGAGTTTTGCAGATCTCTATCGCCACACCAACTCTAGTGTTCAAATCAGTCTACTATGGTCACATCTTGAGGTTGTAGTTGTGGCATAACTAGATGGGGAGGACGTAGTCCACGTACAGATAGTGGAGGACGACCATATTGTCAGTATTGTGGGTGGATTGAACAAAAATGAGATAGATGCTGAGACAAGTTTGGCAAACCACAATAGGTTAATGCTACTATAAAGATAGCTCATATTTCACCTACTTATAAGCAAATAGTTACCATTTTACAAGTCGACTACAAGTAGTTTCTATAGCTTCGGGCCATTGACAACACCGTTATTGCATCATATGCTACTACCTCAGGTGCGAGTGCCTTCTTTACCTCTCAGGACAGTTTTTGGACCATAGACTTGGGAGTTTCTTGTCATATGTTAAGTACATGTGACCTTTTTATCCAATTATCTAATATTATTTCTGTTTTTATTGTTGATGGTCGTTTTTATCCTGTATCTGGAGAAGGGGTTGTACAAACACATTTTTCCAGATTAAACTCCAAAAAACGCTTTATGTACCTGACTTTCCTGTTAATCTTTTATATTTAAGTGTTATTACCAAGCAATTGTATTGTTGTGTGACCTTTTCTTTTCATTTGCATTTTTCAAGATTTGCAGAAGGAGAAGAAAATTAATTTGGTTTGTGAGTGGGGACGTGGCGTATACTTGTGGATTCGTGATGAGATACCTCGAGGAAGGTTGAATCCTAAACGAATCCGAACTTGTTTTTTTATAGTAATGCCCTAGATATGCCACGTGGCATGTTGGACATTAATCCAGATGAATCCTAGGCAAATCCATTTCCGATTCATGTCTGGTGTGGGTGCAAATCCATTTCCTAGGTTATGGTAGTTAATGGTCAATGGGGAAAATAGGAAAACTATACTGACTTAAAATTATTCTTTCTACCAAAAAATAACTATGTTTATGGTGCCAAAATTAGACCAATTTTCATTGCTGAATTATGATGTGGCCCTTAGTTTCTTTTCTCCCCAGGACTTGCACTTTTTGAATATTTACCTGGAATTTCTGTATGAATTTGGGTATTCCTAAATTTCTGTTGTGGTCATGGGCCCGACCCAGCTCCAATCTCTCTGCCGTCCCTGCATATAGTTGTGTTAAGGCTCTATGTTTGTGATAACAACAGTCAACAAATTATGTTTGAGTGATGTATCTATTGCGAACTTATTATTCCATTATCCCTTATTTGGATTTACCAGGTGGCCTTTAAGTGATGATATATATTTGCAAATTCATTTGTAGCTCACATTATTTTCTTGCTACTTCACTGCATGTATTAGAGCTTGGCAGGCCACAGGAGCGATCCACTATAATTGACAAATTAGTTGGGCTGATGGTTCAAATGAGCCAACAAAAGTTCGCATCAAGTGTTGTTGAGAAATGATTAACATTTGGTAGTCCAAAGGAACGCCATGTTTTGGTGAATGAGACAATTGCTTCCACTGAAGAAAATGACCCCTTGCAGGTTTGTTTATCCTTTTGTCTACATTCCCTTCTATATATAATGATGCATATCATGGTTCCCAGTGCAGAATAACACTCAACTGTTGTTCCATATGTTCTTTGTATGCACCAGGCAATGATGAAAGATCAGTATGGAAAGTATGTCGTGCAAAAAGTTCTGGAGACTTGTGATGACCTGCAACTTGAGCTGATTTTATCACGACTAAGCGATCACTTGATGCATTGAAAAAAAAACTCGTATGGAAAGCATATAGTGTTGCGTGTTGAAAAACTTGTTGCAGCTGGGGGTACGTAGTTCATTGCTATTTCTTGAGTCTCTCTTCATTTTCTATTTCTTTTTTTTCTTTATCTAATTAAACCTTTTGTACTTTATATGGAGATGTAAATGGTGTGTGAAATGCCTTCAAATTCTGTTAAATCTATAGCATCTCTCAGATTGGTGTGTGATCCTGATCTGCGAATCCTAATTCGTATCCTGCAATGTCCAACCACTTACCCTTTGTCCACAGCATTTTGCGATAGCATATCAAGAATTGTTCACTATGGATATGTACGCTTGCGTTAAATCAGTAAACTGTCTATCTTTTAATTTTTAGGCCCATAGCCACTTCTTTGTGTATTCTGTGACCCATCATTTTATGCCCTTGCATTACTTTGATTGGTAATACCTGTCCATCTTATTACGACATTGTTATAGTTAAATAGGCATGTTGCTTGTTTTATTTAATTTTCCTGTTATTCGTCAAAACTCAAGATTACTTCTAATGTAAAATATGCAATATGGAGAAGAAGAAATAGAAGTTTTTTTTTATTTTGGCTAATGGGGAACCTAGCAGGCTTAACCTACCAGTAAACCCTGGGCCAGAGCGAGATTCTGCAATTCGCACCAACTAGGAAAGTATAAGTACAGTTGGGAATTTCTTGAAGTCTCAAACTTGAGACCTCAAGGGTGGGATGTCCCTGTAATGTCATTGCAGTAACGGTCAAACAAAGTATTAAATTAGTGCACTCTAAGGTTGCAATATTTTTGTGGGAAAATAGCTGTCTATTGCTGTTAGCAGATAGTTATTCTTGTTGTTTTCTTTAATACGGATCCTTCGATGAATCAAATCCACCCCACTTGTAATATAAATATAGCATTTGGGCCTTCCACCATCATGAATAGATGCAGAATTTTTTTCTTCTCAACATGGTATTTGAGCGAGTGACGAGAGGAGAAGGTGATCTCATAGCCGCCTTCATTTTTTCCACTTGATTTGTTTTTTGTGATTGTTTTTCTCCTGCTACAATCAGGTGAGAGCAATTGTTTTCCCCCTCCCTTTTGTTTTTTTTACCCTAATCAATTGATCTAGTTGTTCTAGCTTGAAATCCTAATCGATCACCTCTTTTATATTGAGATTGTCTTTTATTTCTTTGTAACCCTAACTAATCTATTGCGATCTTTCTTATCGATGTTTAGATCTACTATTGCAATCTACTATAACTATCGTTTCAGTTGCGAACATCTTTTCTTTCTTTGTTAGTCTTGTTGATCTTTCTGATTGGTGTTTTGATCTTTTGTTCCAATGGGTGTGATCTATTGCTATAGCGAGTGGTTATCTTTTCCACTATAGTTTGCTGCTAAGTTTTAGGGTTTTGGTTTGTCCCAACTATTTTGTTATGCCAAGGTAAGAATTTAGAGTGTTTGTAAGAGATTTAGTGACGGTAGGAGCAGATTATGGGAATAATGTCAATGCCAATCTTTATGTGTTGTAGTCCTCTGATCATCCACATGCAAGCTTGTTGAGTGAGATCCTTATGAGTGATAATTATTCCACTTGTAGCAAATCTGTCGTAGTGGCCTTGAGTGCAAAGAATAAGCTCGGTTTCATCAATAATATCCTGTTACAACTAGTCATTGTGGAATGACCAGAGAAACATTATATGTAGAAGAGATGTAATAATTTGGTTTTATCATGGTTGTTGAAGTTAGCTGATGCAGAGAGCTTCAAGTGTGATATACTATGATTTTGCTTCTGATTTCTGAAAGGATTTGCAAGATCAGTTTTCACAAGACAATGCTTCAAGAATTTATCAAATTTGCCATGATATTGCTTCTCTATCATAAGGTCAGTCTTCAGTTGCTTCCTATTTTACAAAATTAAAGTCTTTTTGGGATGAATTGAGTTCGTATGTGAAAATCTCTTTCCATACTTGTGGTGCACTTATGGAATTTTCTGAAAGGCAGCATGGAAAAAAGTTATTCAATTTTTGTTGGGTCTCAACGAAACATATGGACAAATTGGACAAATTCATCTTATGAATCCTCTTCTCAGTTTAAATAAGGCATATGCTTTACTTTTACGAAAGGAAAGACAAAGAACTAATGTACATCCTTAAACTACTACAACTAGCAGTGTCATGATTGAATTGAAGTAATTGGCATCATAAAGCTCAGAAATAATGCTAGACAAAAATAAGTTTCGAAATCTGACAAAAATATTGCTAGACAAAATAAAAAAAATGTACACATTGTGAAGGTATAGGCCATATTGTGGATTGATGCTTTTGGATTATTAGTTTTCCTCTTTGACATAAACTACACAAAGTACAGCTTAGCAAGAGTGTAGTAACTATGACAGAAGAATACAAAGCAGCATATTAATGCATTATCTTCAAGAAATCACCTTTTAGTTGATGAACGATATAATTAGATTTTGAATATCTTTAAGACTAATACAAGTCTAAGGAATGTGGCACATGCAATAGGTATGTATTCTTGTGTTCTTTCTATGTTTGATAGACAAATATGGCATTATCGATTCACACACAATATTACCATTATTTCATGCATCCCCCATTCAATTACCTACATGAAATTTTACATCAATAAGTTCCATTGGAACTTATCGCATTAATTTCAATCTTATCCTTAAGAATGTCCTTCGTGTAATTATGTTCAATGCCAATCTCTTGTCTGTTAGTATGCTTGTTAGGTAATTATTTTGTTCTATCACTTTTTTACCTAATTTCTATGTTAATTATTAGTAAGCTTGTTAGGCAATTGTTTTATTCTTCTTGTTTGGCAATTTTTTTGTTCTTGTCACTCTTTTACCTACTTCTGTGTTACCCTGGTCAATTTTCCTTCAGCTCTAACTTCATGTACTGCTAGTAGTCCTCAAGTCAAGTATAATAGACTTGATCATATGTCTTCGGCTAAAATGCAATTGTTACCTTCTATTACTCATACCTTTAACAACTCTCAAATTATTTGTAATGTGTGTCCTCTTGCCAAACAACATAGGTTACCTTTTCCTGTCAGCTTTATCGAGTCTCAGAAACCTTTTGATCTTATTCATTGTAACATTCAGGGTAAATTTTTTATTCTTTATTACAAAGGGTTTCTATATTTTCTCACTTTAGTTGATGATTTTTCTAGTTACACTTGGATATTTCTCATAACTTACAAATTTGAAACTTCCTCTCATGAAACATTTTTTAGTTTTAGTCAAAACTCAGTTTAATTCTTTTGTGAAGATTATTAGGTCAAATAATGGTAGTGAATTTTGTTCCCAAGATAAGTGTATTTTGTTCTCTAGTCTTGGGGTTACTTATCAAACTTCATGTGTTTATACTTCACATCAAAATGGTGTAGTGGAGCGTAAATATAAACATTTGTTAAAAGTTTCTAGAGTTTGTAAGATGTCAATCTTCTCTTTCTGTTAAATTCTGGAGTGATTGTGTTCTTACAGTCACTCATTTGATTAATAGAATGTCTTCTAGTGTGTTAAATGACAAATATCCTGTTGAGGTTCTTTTCAATCAGAAACCTTCTTATATGTATCTTAGAACTTTTGGTTGTCTTTGTTATGCCACTAAGTCTCAATTTTCTCACAAGTTTGATTCCAGAGCACATAAGTGTATTTTTATTGGATATCCATTTGCTCGAAAGGACTATAGACTATGTGATTTGGATTCCAAGACAATTTTAGGCAGTAGAGATGTCATTTTTCATGAAAATATATTTCTTTTGCTTCTTCTTCTACTTCTAATAGCCTTAGTTCCATTCCTTTACCTAAAGTTGATTCTTTTAGTGACTTTTTATCCTTTCTTGAGTCTTCTAGTCCTGATATATCTTTGCACCTGATGTAGTCTCTAATATTCTTCCTAAGCCTCTTAACATTCTCCATCTGTTAGACATACTTCTCGTATAACAAGACTTCATCCTTATCTAAAAGATTTTGATTGTTCTCACAATAAACATCAAGTTCAGTCCAACACTAGATATCCACTTAGCCAATTACTTATCATAGAATGTTCCATTCTCATAAGTCTTTTCTTGCTTCTATTTCCACGGAAATTGAACCTTATTCTTTTAAACAAGCTCAATCCTCTCTTCAGCGTTCAGAAGCTATGAATCTTGAAATAAAAGTACTTGAGAATAATGACACATGAGATTTAGTTGAGTTGCCATTAGAAAGAAACCCATTGGCTGCAAATGGGTGTATAAAATTAAATACAAAGTTAATGGTAAGGTTGAAAGGTACAAAGTTCGTTTAGTAGTCAAAGGATATAGTCAAGAAGAAGGTTTTTATTATAATGAAACCTTTGCACCTATGGTTGAATTTATCATTGTCAAAACTTTATTAACTGTTGCTGCTGTTAAAAATTGGACTAGTCATCAATTGGATGTGAGTAATTTAAAAGAAGATATATGTCTACCCGAAGGCTTTCCTAAATAGGGGGAAAACATTGTATAGATGACTTAAAATAGGCTTCTCGCAATTGGTACTATAAGCTTTCATAGGCTCTTCTTAATGATGGTTTTATTTAGTCTAAAGTTGAATATTCTCTTCTAACAAAGAAAAATGGTTATTCTTTTGCATCAGTGCTCATCTATATGGATGACATCCTAGTTTCTGGTAATGATGAGGCTTCTATTGCTTTTAAAAAAACCTCTTTAGACAACTAGTTTAAATTGATAGACTTGGGTCCTTTCTAGTATTTCTGTGGTATTAAAGTTTCTTGATCTATTCAAGGTATTTACATTTCTCAAAGAAAATATGCTTTGGACCTATTGACAGATGTTGGTCTACACTAATGAATTCAAACATCCAATTGACTGTTGATAGTCCTGATTTACATGATCCTATAATCTATAGAAGATTAATTGGTAGATTAATATATTTCACTGTAACTTGTCAAAAATAGTAGCTTTAGGTGAATAAAAAGTATTTTTCCTTGGTTTTTAAATTTTGAAAATTTTATTTTTATTTAGAAGATTCCTATAAATTAGGATATTAAAATAAATATCGTTAATTGTTTAAGACATATTATATATAGTTCGTTTTCAATGTTGCATTCATGTTAGAAAATATCTTTTGGGTTTTTGAAGATTCATAAAGATTTTGCACTGGAATCGTATTACAGTTTGTTGTAAAAGCTGTTGAAGATTATCAGGCTTGTGTTTTATTTTGGTTTGTGATACTGTTTTAATCACTTATGTTTTTTTTGTGTGAATTGGTTTTTTGTTTACAAGGATCAAGTATTTTGTTTTATGTTGTATACATTTAGTTTCAATATTATTATTCTTAGTATAGTGTAACTATTTGGTTGGGATACAACAATATGGAGAATTAGTTGCTTCTGTTTAGAATTTTAGTGTTACGTTACTTTAATTGTGTATGGAATCGTAACACAGTTTTATAATTCAAACTATTTTTTATTTTATTTTTGTTGAATTCACATTAATTATATTTTGGATTTTAGTTGCATTAAAGTTCGTCTTTGAAATTATGTAACATTTTCTAATAGAGTATATGAAATTGTATTATTGTTTCATAAGTCCATAACTATGTAATGGTAATCAGAATTATATTTATAAAATCGTTTTATGATTTCATGGAGTTTTGTATTATTACATGTAAACAGTATTACTAAATGGAAATGCATGACTGTAAAATAATCATTTACTATAATACAAACAGTATCATGACAATACAAATAATATAGTATTCACAAACAGTATTACTAAATATGAATGCATGTACAGAAATGAGTGTAATTTTAGTTTAATAATACTATTTTATGTTGAAGTTTATTTAGTTTTGTAATATTATTTTAGTTTTAGTTCAATAACACCGTTTTATGTTGAGGAAGAGGAGGAGCAAGCATCTCCTTTGCTGGGTTCTAATACTAATTTATGTTAAAGTACATTACTTCCAAAACTAATTTATAAATACCAATGCTGGTTCTAGTATTAACAATACTAATTTATAGATGACAATACTAATTCGGAAAATATTGAGATTAATATATATGTTGATCAGCATCCAACCCATTTTCAATACCAATCACACCTTGACAAACAAAAATGATTCAAAATCAAAATTAAAAACAAAAAATTTGATCAGGGAAATTAGTAGTCAGTCTTTTTCCTCTCTTTCTTTGTTCGTGTAGATGATGATGACGACAGTGGATCTACGGGGGGAGAGTAGCAAGGGAGACGACGATGGACTTGCATGCAACCAAGGGGAAGGAGGCTACAACAACGACGACAAACGTGGACAACGAGATAAAATCATGGCAGCAGACGTGGATGGTGTGCTGCAACTAAGGAGGGAGATATGCAATTGCGATGGTGAATCTGCGTGGAAAGAGTGGGAGGGGAGACGACGACGGGTTTGTGTAAGGGAAGAAGGTAGCGGTTGCTTCAGATCTATACGTCGATGTGGAGGCATGTAGTCGACGGAGGGTTTGCATGGGAGAGGAAGGTGATGACTGCTTCAAATCTACGTGAGAGGGGCTAGATTTGAGGGTTTTCAAAGAAACCATGGGGTGGAGGAAGCATGTTGTGCGGGTGGAGATAGAAAACTGTAGGGGAGAAAAATGGATGACATGTAGGATTTAGGAGGGGAAAGGGGGTGGAATAAATGACGTGCATGAAATGATTGGTTGCAACTAGCGGGAAGGAGGTTGCAGTGACTTTGATCTATAAGTCAATGTAAGGGAGGTGTTGCAACCAAGGGGAAGGAGACTACAACAACGATGATAGACGTGGACAACGGGTTAAAACCATGGCAACAGATGTGGATGGTGTGCTGCAACTAAGGAGGGAGATACGCAATTGCGATGGCGAATCTACATGGAAAGAGTGGGAGGGGAGACGATGACGGGTTTGTGTAAGGGAGGAAGGCAGCGGTTGCTTTGGATCTATACGTCAACGTGGAGGCATGCTGTCGACTATGGGTTTGCACAGGAGAGGAAGGTGATGACTGCTTCAAATCTACGTGAGAGGGGTTGGATTTGAGGGTTTTCGAAGAAATCATGGGTGGAGGAAGCATGTTGTGTGCATGGAGATAGAAACTATAGGGGAGAGAAATGGGAGGTGTGTAGGATTCAGGGGAAGGAGGGGAGAGGGGGTGGAATAAATGACGTGCATGAAATGGTTGGTTGCGGGGAGAGGATGTTATTGTGCGGAGATTTTGTAGGTTGTGGGTTATTATTTATAGTCATTGTGAATTTTAAAATTTCAAACTCAATACCAAGTTGGTTTTTGAAAATCGATTTTTGGTTTGGGTATTGAAAGTGATTTTCCATGAATAGCTAGGACTATTCTGATATAAGGGGATTGATTGAGGAAAGATGCAATAGATCATTACTCTCTCTCTCTCTACATGCAATATATATATATATATATAGAGTAGTAATCTAATAGGATTTAGCCTTAATTAGCTTAAATGAGGTCCTAAATCTAGACCATTGATCACAAAACAAAAGCAACAATCTAAATCGTGATTTTTGAAAGAAAAAAAAAGGTAACTGACGCAAACCATCATTTCCCGCAAATCAAGGAGATATAGTTCCTCCATTATGTGATTTAACCAAAAAGGAAACTTCCCCCATACGCATCCTGTTTTACTACGTTCCTCTCCATTCTCCTCTCGTATGCAAACCAAAGCTTCTCCTCTCCGGCGATTTACTCGAAAAGAAAGTGCAACGGCAACGAAGGAGCAACAAATGTAAGTTTTTTCGGATGCTTCCTCAGTCTGTGACATTCCACTACGATTATCATCCTCTGTTTTCATCATTTTCTAACTACTCTAACTGATAATCTTCTTCTTCCTATTTTTCCTCCGGCACACCAATATATCAACGACATCATGTACTGAACTGTAAGATCTCTCTTAACGGTGACTCCCTTTTATTAAGTTATTACTGAAAAAAATCAATAGTAACGATTTCCCTAAAATGTATAAAACAGGGTATTGTAGAAAATATGGAGACAACACCTACAAGACATGTTGCAACCCCCACACGTACAACCAGAAGATCGAATCTCAATTTAAGAAGTATTCCTACAACCAAAGAAGGTGATTCAGTATTTCCATTGTTTGTTTTTGAAAAAATAAATAACATAACACATACATGATAAATGATGGTTGTTATGTTTTCATCTATTTTACAATATCATCTCTTAACCGTTTTTTAAAACATATATATTGAATGTGAGTAAATAATTGAGGAAAGTTTTAACAAAAGTGATGTTGAAAAAAGTAAGTGCATTTAAATATTAGTTGTTATATATACATATTATTTGAAATTAAATCTAATGAAAAAACATAAGAACAAATTATTATAAATATTATGAAATACATGTATGGAAAGTTCAAAAAATTGAACACTCAATTTTTTCAATGTAATTTCAATGTAACTGATTGTCGACATACATGTATGTAAAGTTCAGAAAATGACTAAAAGGTGTACTTAGTATGCATTCAACTTGTTCTTGGTTTAGTTTAAAACCTTTTACTGAATCTCCATATCATTTTGGGAAACATCTGTGTTGAACTCAACAATGTGCTGTCATCAGAAAAAATTAGAATTTTTCAATTCATCAAGTATTGTAAAATTTATTTATGAAAGTAATGGATGTATATTTAAACAATGTACTTACCATCAGGTTCTCCTGTTTCTTTTCTTTTTCTTCCTCTTTGATGTTTAACCTCTGGTATATCTGAATGTGAAAGAAATTTGTGTAA